>AMCV02000024.1:1339626-1360895 GCA_000350065.2 Colletotrichum orbiculare MAFF 240422 | reverse complement strand
AATACTAAGGTATATTAAAGTCTTAACAGTAGAGAAAATAAGAAAATAAGTATATAAAATATATCTACTAGAGTAATACTACTAGATATATAATATTTTCCCTATCTCCTTATTTAAACTATAAATAGGATAGTAAAAAGATATTAATAGCTAGGTTATCCTCTTTAAACTAGAAGATAACTTTATAGAATAAGAAATAGAAGAAATTATAAGGAAATAAGGAGATAGAGATAATAAATACTTCTTTATAAAATAAGCTAGGTAGTTTATAGAGTATAATATATAGGAAATTATAACTAATTTAAATAATATATAAGAAGCTATTTAGAAATTTGAAAAATAGATAATCTAGTATTATAAGAAATAAGATAATTAGTATAATATTAATACTAAATACTTAATAATAATATTTTAAAGAAAAAGGGAGAAATAATTCTATTAACTACTTAAATAGCTTAAATATTATTCTAAGAGGTATATCTCTAAATTAGAAAAAACTAATATATTTTAATAATAATTTAGCTAGTATATATAGATAATATAATTTTTATACTTAAGACTTAGGTGTATTCTTATAAAAATATTTCTAACTTTTTTTATAAGTATAATAGGAATAATAGGTACTATAAGTATAATAGGTATTATAAATATAATAAGTACTAAAAGTATAGCGATTTATTTAGTAGTAGGAACTTTCTTAATAATTATAATCTTCTTTGTTAGAATAACCTTTTTAGAAATAGTAGTTTTAGGAGTAGTAGACTTTCTAGTAGTAAATTAATAGTTATTAGATATAGAAACTATAAGAATAGATAGAATAATACTAGAATAAGTCTTATACTTCTTAGTAGGGGGTTTTTCTATCTAAGTACTATCTATAGCTTTTTTTTTAATACTAAGCAAAATAGTATTATTAGGAGTAGGGTAATACTAAAGGCTTACTAAGTAGATTTTAATAAAAGAAGTATAATTACTTATAGTAAGTATAGTAATATTATCTTTACTATTAGTATAATAAGGGGGCTATAAAAAGGTCTCTAAAACCCTAGATTCTCCGTTCTTATTATTATCCTAATTATTACTATTATTTTTACTTTTACTAACGGTAGATAATAGTAAACTAGGGGTATATATATAGTAAAATATAGTAATATTAGACTTATAAAAGATAGGATAACTACTAGTAATAGTAATAGGATATTTAGGTATATTATATTTAGAGTATTTAGTAAGGTAATAGTGAAAATTATTATTAAATTAGAGTAGTCTTGAGATAGTAGGAGCTTTAGTACCCTTAAGTACTAAGGTGTAATAAGGTATATTAAGGAAATAAATAAGCTGTTCTTCTAAAGTAATAGTAAGGCTATTATTATAAAGATAGGTAGGCTATATAGTAGATAGTTAGTGAAATACTTCTTCTATAAATCTTAGAATACTAAGTTATTCTATTAATTAGTAGTAATAATAAGGTAAGTATTTAGTAAACTTATAGTAATAAGATATATAATATTTAAATATTAATAGATAGTTAATATTTCTTAAAAGATAAAATATTCTATATTAAACTTCTTCTTCTATATACTTATAAAGGGGTTATAAATAATATTACTTATATACTACTATTTCGTTAAGATTTTAGTAAAAGTATAAAATAACTTACCCTTATACTTAGGAGTTAAGGCCTTTTACTTAAGTATTTAGTAATAAATAATAGTTTAATTCTAAGTTACCTAAGTAGTACTATATAATTTAAATAAAATTTAAATAATAAAAGTTAATAAAAATAGTGAATATATGGCGAAGGAATAATTTATATTGTAATATTTCTACTTATTCTTTTTGTAAAAAATATATCTTAGTATATAGTTATTAATAATATAGAGTAGCCTTTCTATATTAAAATAGAGTAATAATAAATAGTTAAAGTAGGATGAGTAGTTACTAAGCTCTAAGCGTAAGAAACCCTTATTAAGAGCTTCTTTATTATTATAAATAAATATTTAGAGGATAGTAGTAATAATAGTAATATGAGATATTATTAGGGAATATATAATATATAAATAATAAAAAAAAAAGAAAAAGGGAAGAAAGAAAAAACAGTAAGCTAGGAATAATTAGTGAGATAATATAGAAAGGTATTAGAAAGATAAAAATAGTATAAATAAAAAATTAAAAAATAATAAGATATATATAGAAAAAGTAGATAATACTTACTAAGTATATAATAAAATAATATAGGGGATTATAGTAGAGTTAAAAGATTATTCTTATTAGAATAACACTATAAAGTTCAAAAGTATTAATATATTACTAGGATAATAATAAATATATTTATAAATAATAGAAGGAGCGATAGGATACTAATAATAATAATAATAAAAATTAGTTCTATTATTTAGACTATAAAAAATTACTTAAATAAATAATAGTATTATAGTGGAATAATTATAAGTATTAAAGAAGTATTTAATATAATAAATAGTTAGTAATAATATATAGGTTTTATAATAGATGTTAAGGAGTATATAATTATAGCTTTAGGGACTAAGGTTTTTAGAGGGGGGGATAGTTATAAAAATATATCAATAGGACTATATAATATATCTAGTAACTAGCTAGCTATAATTACTAAAGTACTAGAAAGAGTTTTTAGCTAAAAGATTACAACTTAGATCCTTTAAGTAATAGTCTATATAGTAATATAGATCCTACCTATATATCTAAACCTTTCCTAGTTAAGGTTTTTAGTTATATTCTTATAGTTCTTAAAGAAAAGCTTTATTCTATTCAATAAAGAGATCCTAGGAAGTAATATAGAAGGATTAGTAGTATAAAATGATTATGAATACTTCTGATACTTCTTATATATTCTATAAATAATTATAATAACTATTTTAATAAAAGTATTTAGAAGATTAGTAAGTATATAATATTATAATAAATAATATAGAACTTAAGAATATTATAAAAGTATTATCTATTATTTCTACTCCTAAGTATTTATAAAGTGTTAAACCCTATATTATTAATATAGAGGGTTAACTAATATTGCTTATTAATAATAAAAGATATACTAAATAGATATCTAGTTATATAACGACCTAGCCAAGTATAGCTATTCTGTATTTTAAATAGTTAAAGAGGAAAATAGTTAATAATTAATAGTAAAATTAGAAATATAAGGAAGAAGAATATAACTACTAAGAGTAGTATAAAAGATATATATCATATATTACCTAAACAAAATAGATATTACGATTTTAAAAGGTATGGTAGCTTTTATTATTAAATCTATTTTCTATGAGATATTAAGAGAAAGTATGTTCTTTTTTATTTATAAGTATATATAATAATAATAAGTAATATTTACTTATTATCTCCTATAATCTCTATTTACTATTAGTAATATATTTATATAGCTATACCTAAATGACTTGGAGTAGTAATTATATTAACTTTAACTTTATTCTTAATAAGTTGGATTATACTATCCTTTTTATATATTGTTAAATATAGTAATTAGATTAAAAGCTATTTTTAAGAATTCTGAAGATTGAGATCAGAAAGGATATATAGAGTTTCCTTAGAAAGAGACTTCTACTTAGTAGTAATAATTTATCTAATAAATAAATATATTTCTAGAGTTATAACCTCTAGAGAAAGATTCATAATTAAAGTATCATAAAGCTATATTAATTATAAATACTCTTTTATTTATTATTCTATACCATATTCGTTTCTCTAGATCTTATCAAGAAGTCTAAAGAAATATATAATGATTATTATGACAGAATGGTTTTTACTAATAAGTATAAAAGAAAGTTCTAATATAATAGAAAAGAAATATTAATAGGTTTGTATTAAAAGATTATGTTTATACAATAAAGGTTACTAATAATACTTTCTAATATCAATATAAATATTAATAATATATATATATCCATAACTATATATATAAAGAATAGAACTTCTATTCTCAAAGTTTATCAGATATCTACTCAAAAGGTTTCTAAGATTAAGAAAAGATATTTTAATTTTATAGGGAGAAAGGGATTATAATTAATTAAGAACTATCTTATAAATAGAAAAGTATATTTCCCTATAGGTAAAAAGATTATAGAGAAAAGATTAGTAGAAATACTTAATAAAAAGTACTAATTTAATAGATAGAAGAAGATATGAAATATAATTAGAAAAGCCACTATTACTTAAAATAGAATAGTAAGAAAAACCCGGGATATATTAAATAATTCCTGAAAGTTGAAAGGCTCATTTCTATTATAGAACAATACTTCTCCATATTGAAAACCTTCAAAATAGAAGTAACTCTAACCTAAATAATATTATTAATTTTAATTACTAGGAATATATTACCAAAAGACTAATAGCTCGCTTTCTACTATGACGATTAGTATACATATTACCTTTTAATATACAATTTTAGCTTTCTCATCCCTCTACTAACTATTATAACTAGCCTCTATTAGATTTATTCTAATATACAAAAAGCTTGTATTTCTATTATTCTAATAGAAGTAATAAAAAGTTCTACGATATTTCTATATTAATAAATCAGATAGAAATCGCTCTATAGATATATACTTATTTTACTTTTTTACCCCTAATGGCTCTTACGTAAATGAGGTAAATACATAGAGGTTTACTCTTTTACAAGATACTAGAAGTAGTTCAAACTATATACACTATAGTTATAACGCCTCATACGCTACAACTTTGGTGAATAATATTCTATAGCTACGCTATAGTATATGCTATACTTTAGCCTATATATTATAACTATAGCATATTATATACTATAGTTATAATAATATATATACTATATTAAAATATATANAAATATATATATTATAATTAGAATACTTTATATATTATAATTATAATAACATATATACTATAATAATAGCTAGAAGTCTAGTCATATAGCTAGAATTCTAATAACATAACTAGAGTTTAAAGATAAACCTTCTATATAAGAATCTTAATACTTCTATAAATAGTAATTAGAAATAGTTACCTATACTATTCATTAAATGACTATTTCTCCCTCTATTTAACTCTTACTATTATAAATATTCTAAGTAAGTCTTTATATTAAAACAACTCTTTTCATTTTATTATATTCCTTCTAATTGTATAATTATTTATAGTAATAACCTAACTATTGATTTACTTTTATATCTATCTATTCTAATAAGTTATAAATCCAATTCTTCTCAACTTAAAGATTCTTTACTTTCTTTTTCAAATTTTACCCTTTTTATTTATTTATAAAGATTAAATATCATAATAAAATCTATATAAATCTCTCCTTGTTTACTATTACTATAGAAAATAAATGTCTTATTGGAATTACTTTATTTTTATAAAAAGTCAATCTTATTTAATAAGCTATTTTAATATTTAAAAATCTAATCTCTCTATCTATATTAACTCTTTTTAATCTTTAAAATATTTGAGATGTACTCTTAATTAACTCCTGTTTTAAATTATTCCTAAGTTCATTTCCTCTTTAGTTTCAAATTGTTGAAATAGTAAACAGAGTAATATATATATAGAAAATTCATTCCTTTTATCTCGAACTTTAGTTCGATTTTGAATTAATTCCTTAATAAAGGAAGAATTGAATTTATTTCAAGAAGAAAAGGAAAATACTGAGATTTAAACTTCTGAATTTGAGATTTATCCTTTAAGTTATATTATTATTTCAAATAGAAGAAAAAGATTTGAACTTTAAACTTTTAGTTTCTTTAGAGAATAATATATTTCTTTATATTATATACTATGAGACCTTTCTTATCCTTTCAGAAAGTTCCTTTATAAATATATATTTAAGTAATTTATTTTATTTTAATGAAATAGGTAACCTTAGAAGGATTACTATTCCTTAATTAGTAAGAAGTAGTGATAATAAAATCGAAAATATTTATATTAAAGTTTTACTTATTAGTAAAGATAGTTTTATAGATACTCTTAAGCCTATTACTTCTAAGAATACAAACAAAGATAGAAAAGCCCTTAGTTATATATAGCTATATCATCAAGATAGCTATTTTTGGATTATTAAAAGTAATATAGGTATCTTTTGAAATATTTCAATATTTATAAGAATTATATAAGCCTTTAAGACTTACTAAAATATTCTTATCTTATGAAGAATCTTTTAATATCTTTTTAAGTAATTTTAGTAGTATAAATAAGTTTCTAAATAAGATTAACGAATTAGCTCATAGTCTATCCCATAATAAATTAGAATTACTTAAATATATAGTTATAGTATATATTTTAAATGGCTTTAATTCTTATTCTAAAGATTTTATTACTTTTATAATTTAGAGTCTTAGGTTTAATAAAGAAGTGTTTATTTTCAATTCTTTATTTTTTAATTTATTAGGTAAATCTAAAGAGGGAGTAATAATTTAATGAATTATACTAAGAATACTTAGAAAAAGAAGAAGTTCAGAATTACTAGAAGACTATGTAAAAAATAAAAAGGAATACTTTATACATATTATGAGAAACATAATCATACTAAAAAGAATTATATCTACTTTCATTAATAAAAGCTTTAAATTAGTAGAAGAATATTCTAGCTAAAAATAGTAATAAAAATAAAGCAAATCCAAAAACAAGGGTTTAGAATTTATTAATACTACTTTAATGAGAATTAAAGAAAATGACGAAATAGAAGACCAAATATTAGCAGATAAAGAAAGTCCTAAATCTAAAGAATTAACTTCTGAAGATGTAGATATTAATATACTTTCTAAAGAAGATAATATTTTTAAAAATAAGAATTATCTGAACACTCTATATAAAAAGAAATAATAATAATAATAAAACTATAGGCTTTTAATAAATTCATAGGTAACTAGAAGTTCTTAGAATTTAATTGAAAGAGAAAATTATAGCAATATTTATTTTTGCCTAAATATTACTACTACTATTTATATAGTTAAGAGTGAATCTATTTTATTTAATATAAAACTAATTTCAAAACAGATTAAATAGGATAGTAGAGTATATTACATATTGAGCCCCATACTTAGTAGGTAGCCTTATATAATACCTAATATAAAATCTCTATAATGAACAAAGCCCTAGTAATATACTTTAGCCTATATATATCTCTATAGTTAAATATAGTAAAAAGGACTTAGTAGTATAGTATTTAGTTTAAACCTAGTCTTAACTTAGAAATCGGCGTAAGTTGTATAATAGTCTCTATATAGTAGTACTCACGATATTAACTCATACTAGCTGGCTACTAATAATACTACTAGTATATCTTAATAACACTAGCCTTATAGATAAAAGAGAGTAATAGACTACCATAGACTAGCCCTCTCTTTATCTTATAATAATACTACTACTACTAATAATAACAATAATAATAAGAATATAGACTACTCCTAGCTACTATTACTATACTTAACTCCTATAACCTTAATATAAATATTAATCTTATTAAAGGTATTAATAACTACGAGGATTATAGCTACTTTTATAAAAGCCTAAATAAATTACTATTATATAAAAGTAACTTTATTACCCTCCTTATCTTATTTAAAATAGTTATAGTTAAATTTAGTTCTAAAATATTACTAGTAGATAAAGCTATCAGTATAACTAAGAAGTATAAAGTTAAAAGAATAAAAGAGAATCTAATACTTAAAAATAGGGTATTTAGTAATAATCCTAAATACTTCAAATATATATTAGAAATAGCTCGTTAGGTATTACTTTATACCGAAAAAGTATATATATTGAAATCTATAAGCTTTTCGCTTCATATAGAAAAGATTTAGTACCTAGCTAGAACCTATACTTTAACCTACCTTATACTAACTATTATAACTATAGTTACTTTAGGTCTTCGAAATATAATGATATTATATCAATAGTATATAATAGTACGATATCTCTAACCTTAGGTTATTTTACTTAATAATACTATCTTAAGCCTTCCTAACTATGAGCTAATAACTATAGTGGATTTTAATATATATCTCTATTTAGATAATATTTAACGAGCTACTTATAATATATATTTAAAGTATTTAGAATTATTACTAAATACCTTATTTTTAGGCACTAGATTCTTCTTTATTCTTTCGATCTTATACTTCTTAGTTATATTAATAGTTTTATCTATTAGTAGTATTTTAAAATTAAACTTACTTATAATTATTTTAAAAAGGCTAAAGAGAGTAGTAAAGTTACTTTTATATAATACTAGTTCATTTAAGCTTTTATAAAAGTAGCTATAACCTTTATAATTATTAATAGTTTTAATAAGTTTGATATTTATATTAAGGTTGTAGGGGTTGAGTATAATAGTAGTATTCTTATTATTATTATTACTATTATTACTAGTAGTAGTATTATTGTAAGATAAAGAGAAGGTTAGTCTATAGTCTATCGCTTTCTTTTATCTATAAAACTAGTATTATTAAGGTATACTAATAGTATTATTACTAGTTAGTATAAGTTAATATTACAAGTACTATTATAATAAGTTTAATACTTTAAAGCTACTACTAATATATCAAGCTATAACTTACTACAGAGACTATTACGCAGCTTATATAAGTAAGTTTATATACCTAGTTATTACTCTATTACTTTATATTACTTATATATTTCTAAATTAAGGCTACGTCTAAACTAAATATTATACTGCTAGATTATATTTACTATATTTACTTATAGAGATATATATAAGCTATAGTGTATTACTAGGCTTTTTTCTTATTATAAAGACTTTATATTAAGTATTATATAAAGCTACTTATTAGATAGGAGGCTGAATATGTAACATACTATATTGAAAACTATAACTTATAGTTATTTAACTAATAGTCAGAAAGGCTAAAATAATTTAAACTTAGAAATATCATATTATATACTATTAATATAATATTGCTACGTAATATTTAAAGACTTAAAATACTTATAGCTATAGTAATTAGTATAAAGTAAGTAAAGGTATAAGTCTTAGCTGGGTGCTAAATACTCTCTATGCGAAGCGAAAAGCTTAGATCAAATAGAGAAGTACTATATATTTTATAGTTAGAATAATGAGAGATTTAGAAATTTCTCTAGAACATCAAACTTTTATATTGAGGGAAATATATTATATTCTAGAATTAAGAGATAATTTATTATCTCAAAAGAAATTTAATATTATAAGAATTATATTAGGTTTCTAAAACGAACTTGAGTTATATAATATAGAAAGTAATTCTACTCTAATAATAAGATTTAAAATAAATAAGTTACATAAATTTAATATTCTTATTATATAAAAAGATATTATTCTCTCTATTACTATACTAAAAGGTATTCAGCTTTGATATACCTATTTAGATTATATTAATATAAGAATTATAAATAGGCTAAAAGATAATACTTTAAATCTATCTTATAAGATAAATAAAATCAATATTCTTTCTATTTATAAAGCTTATATTGAACAAACTTTACTAATAATATTAGTAAGAATAATGGAAAATAAAAGTGAAATCTTTAACACTTAAATTATATCAAGTTGGAATTATATAGATTTATAAATCTTTTAATATATGATAGATTCAATAGATTTATTCTACTTATTAAAAGATGAACTAGGTTTACTCAGGGATTTCTATTAAAGACTAAATTAGTTAAAGATAGTTCAAAAGCCTTTTTTAACTTTAAAGAGTTAGTAAATAAAGGTAATAATAAGAGAAGAATAAAAGAATTTAATACTAATAGAAATAATACATTTACTGATAAAAGAATAAAAGAAATTCATTCTTTTTTTAATATTATTTATAATATTAAATTGTTTTATACTTATAAACTTAATAATTTGATAAAAAGAGAAATAATACTTCTAATTAATAAAACTAGGATTCTAATTTATTACTTCAATTTATCTTATCATTTATAAAAAGATACTTTAATAACTTCTATATATATATATATATAATAGAACTCCTTATAGTTCTACAAATTTCAAAACTTCTTATAAATCGAAAAATAAAATAAGACTTGATATTAATAATATTGAAATATGGAATAACTTCTATTATTAAAAAAGTAGAAATCCTCATACTAAAAGATTAGATATAAAAGCTTATTAAGGAGTTACTAGAGTTTATAGAAATAATACCTATAAAAGTTAGGACTTTAATAAAACGAGAGCTATATAGTCTAAAGATATAGAAATCCTAAAGAATACCTTTTATATTTTAGAAATAGAGTTATTCGATCTATTCATTTAGAAACAAATTCTAATAATTATAAGTCTAGTTAGCTAAATAGTAATCTTATTTTAAGTCTAAATAACTCTATTTCTAGTATGAATCAAAATAATAATAAAAGTAATAAAGATAACTCTTTAATAGATCCTACTACTAGAGTTTAAGAAATATCTAGAGTAATTCCAGAAGGGAATTCAAAGATTAAGATAACTAAACATAATAAAATATCACAATTAAATCTAGAAAGTCATCACAATATTTAGGAAAGATCCGACCTATATATTAATTTATTTACCATATTAGAAAAAGCTCAAAAAGAATATACAACCTATAAAGAAAATATTCTTTTGACTATTTTGGACGATTCTAATTCAAATAGTTATATAAAACGATAAGAGAATACTAATTAAAATAATTAGGCCTTTTATATTTTATTAATTAATAAGGTAGAAGAACTTACCTTTTTTATTGCAGTAGTTAAATCTCATGAAAATAGAAACTAGATTCTAGCTATAATAAAAGAAATAGAGTAAATAAAATTTATAAATAGTTAGAGAGTAATACTTGTATTTATTATTAATATTAGAAATATTAATATTCTAAGTAGTAGATAGGTTTACAGTTTAAAACCAAATAATCTAATTCAAGAACCTATATATAAAGCTAGATAGATAGCTCAAGGCTATAATTGTTATTTAAATATAAGTTATTTAGAGATTCCTAATATTACTTATAAGTCTAAAACTAAGAAATATATAATAGTTCTTTCTACCTATTTAAGATAGATTTTAATACAATATAATATTACTATAGTATTTTTTTATAATGATATTAGTAAACCTATATATATTGATCTACTAATTGGATTGTACTTTAATAAAAAGAAGAATTCTTTAGCCTTAAATCTAAATATAAATAGAAATACTTACAAACATGACAAAGATTATATTTCTGTCTATTTATAAAATAAAATACTATATAGTTTAAAATAGAGTATTTAGGTTTAGTATAACTATCTAAAAGTATTCTCTATTCAATAAGATTCATTATTTCTCCTTATAATGAAGTAATTCTTATTTTAAATAAAGAACCCTATATAACTATTTTAACTTATTAAATAGATAATATATTACTATCTACTAATCATTCACAAGTACCTAATTATTTCTATAATTCTTCAAAATAGAAAATAAAAATTTAGAACTTAAGAGAACTTCCTACTCTTTTCAATTACAATTTATTTATAAATTCAAAAGGAAAAATAGGTACTATTCATCAAAAGACATATACTAAGAAAGGTATTAAGATATATAAAAGAGACAGTATTTATTGAATTTATGATTTCTATAGATAATAACTTTAAATTATTTAAAAATAAAGAAAGCACTTTAAAATCTAATATTTTATAGTTTCAGTAAGATATAAGAGCTCTATTATATTTAGCTCTGAAAATAAAGCTTAACATTATTTCTTTAAAGATAGTCTATTCTAGATTTACTTATAATATAAATAAAACTCATTTTTTAACTTTTAACTATATTTAGAATTATTGAAATAATAATAAAACCTAAAGGTTTACCTATAACTATACAGATATATCTTCAATTAAACATATTGTAAAACATATTCATTCAGACTAAATACGAAATCCAAATAATATAAAATCTATTTCTTCTTCCATTTTAATTCAAAAAAGAACAGTAATATTATAAATCATTCTATTTCAAAATACAAATTATTAGCTTTATCTATTTATAAAACTAGATATATCATTATGTTAGATATTCCTCAAAGAGTAACTTAGGTTTATTATAATTATTACTCTATAAACTTTGCATTAAGATTATCTAAAATCAAAAAGCTTAAGACTTTATAAATAGTGTAATAGTTAAAAACCTAGTTGAAAGTCCTCAGCATTATAACAAAGTAAAACATATAGATATAAAATATTACATTATAAGGAATTCTATTAGAAACCGAATATCTTTAAATATGATAAAATATAGAAGACAATTCTATAAATATAGAAGATAATATAACTAGTATTTTAATTAAACTCCAAAATTTAGAAACATTGAAGTAAATTCTATCTAAATTCCAAGAGATATCTTAAAAATCTTTCCTTTTTCTTTATAATAGTTTCCAAATTTTCTAATTTTATATAATGTTTCTCTTTTTACTTTTTATTAAGTTTTATAAGTTCTTATATAAATAAGCTATATATTAGAAACATATATTATATGAAGGGATATTAAACTTACTTCAATATATAGAGAACTGCTATTTCTATTGGTCTCATAGAAATAATAGGAAGTTCTATGACATTTCTATATAAATAGATTATATAAAAGTCGCATTATAAATATATGTTTATTTTACCTTTTTACCGTTAGTAGTTCTTAAGTAATTAAAGTAAATACATAGAGGTTTATTTTTTAGAAGATACCAGGAGGAATTCAAGTTATATATATTATAGCTATAGCGCCCTATATACTATAGCTATAGTAGATAACATGCTATAGTCTTATCGTAATATGCGTTATACTTTAGTCTATATACTATAGTTATAATATATTATATATTATAATTATAGTAGTTTATATATTGTATTAAAGTAAATATACTATAGTTATAATGCTTTGTATATTATAATTATAATTGCTTATATATTATAGTTATAGTTAGAATTCTAGTATTTTAACTAGAATGCCAGTAGTATAACTATCACTCTAAAATAAACGTTCTATATAAGAATCTTAATATCTCCAAAAGGAATAGCTAGAAATAGTTAATTATACTATTAATCAAATTACTATTTTTCCCTCTATTTAACTATTATTATTATAAGTATTTTAAAATAGTCTTCATATTAATAAAACTACTTTTATCATATTACGTCTCTCCTGATGTTATAATTATCTATAGTAATAACTTAACTATTGATTTACCTACTTATCTATCTATTCTAATTACCCCTAGTAAATCCAAAGCTAAATTCCTTATAGCTATAATGGCTAATATATTTACTTTATGTTAACTTTCTTAATTATAAGTAACTAATAATGCTTTCTATTATAACCTTATACTTTTATACTTTCACACTTTTAGTCCTATTAATATATAAATTAATTATCTTGAGACATTCAAATCCTACTAACTCTAAATACCCTATTTAAATATTTATTACGACTTTAATATCTATATCTTCAATAGGTCTATTATAGATGAAACTTTACTTATCCTTAAGATACGACTTTATATTGTTAATATAAAAGCCTTTCATTATTAGTATAACCTAACTTAAAGTTTCTATATAAGTATAGTAAGTCTTATCTTACTCTTATTAGTAAATAACCTTAATATATTCAATATTTCTAAAATATAAATAACACTTACATGATTACAGATATTTCAAATATATTAAGATTATTTTGATTAGCTTAATAAGAAGATTAAACTATTTTTTATTAAATTATATCAATCAAGTAATAAATATATAGACGAGAACTATAATATATTTGAAAATAAGATATAGATTTTGATTACTAAATATATTAATTATAATATGGAATAGGACTTTAATAGAAGAATATTAAATGATATATTAGCTAGATAAGTATAAGAATATTACAAGATATTTTTCATATTTATCTGAGATTATCCCTCAATTATTTAAATAACTATTATAATTAGAAATAGATTTAGAATACTTATAATTTACTATAACTATCATAGAAAATACGAATATATAAATACGTAGATATTTATTCAAGATTATAGCTCTACTGATATAACTAAAATACTTTAGATGATGATAATCAGAATTAACTTATTTAAATCTATCTATTCAAACTCTTAAGGTTTACAAGCGAAAATTGATAAAGGGATATATATACATATAAGACAGAAAGATAATATAATAAACATCTTCTATAATATTATTCATAAGGAAAATTCAATTATCAATAAATTATAAACATAGATTATAGAGATCTTTAGAAACTCATAAGAATAATCTAAATAAAGCAGTAATTATATTATAAACTATAATAAATTTCTTAGTAATTATATATATAATACTAAGAGGTTTAATGGATATTTTCATCATTAGTAGTTATATTGATTTCTATATCAATAAGGTAATAGTTATACTTTTAAACTACTTTCAAAGAAATCTTAGAATAGAAATATATATAATGAATATTAAATATATTTAGAATTAGTAATATGATATTAAAGAATACAATATACTACTAAGGAATATAGAATAGTAATATTATAATTTAAAGAACTATTCATTGTAAATAAAGAATTAATAGAAGGGATTATTACTCATCTTGATAATACTATGTTAAGAGAGATAATGATAGAAGTATTATATAATAATATAAATAAGATATTAGAGGAAGACCTTATAATGATTAATCTTATGACTATAAATAATAGAATTAGGATAATCCATCTTAGGCGGTTTATAGAAATCCTCTAGAGTTATACTTATTATTATTCTATAATATTAATTCAACTAGAAAACTTCTTAATATTCAAACTTTCTAAAATTATATTTAAGAGTATCTTCCTAGATAAATATATGAGGACTCATTCGAAAGAATATATAGTGGTAAAAACCTCTTTAGAGAATTATAATTAATATTTATTTCAATAAGACTATTTCAAGAATAAATATAAAATCTAGAGAGGGGTAAAACTTTAAAAACCTTAGTATAGTTTAAACCTTTATACTTTCTAGGAATATTAGCCTTGAAATTATATTAATAAATATCTTATTCTTTCTTAGTTTGCCTAATATAGATTAATTCTAAATCTATTCTTAAGAATCTAATAATAGAATTAAACAGGAAAAGGTATTATTAGTAATAGAGAGATAGAATAAGTATCTATAGTTTTTCGTCAAAGAATATTCCTATAGTAAGATTATTAATTCTTTTACTAGATAGAAATATAAGAATTCTACAGGAAATTTTAACACTCTAATATTTCTAAATCAAATAATATTCTTCATAAAATAAGCTAAATAGTAATTATTAATAGGATTAAAGTAATTATAAAGTTTTACTACTAGTATTAAGTAAATAGTAAAATATTATATTAATTTAAGTTTAGCTTTTAGGATAACTATAAGTTTGATATAGAATTTATTAATAATATATAGTTTAATAGTAGTAAGCTAATACTATATATAATTAATATAATAATAGTATTTATTATTATGAGGTTTCTAAGAAATATGTCTATAGAATATATATAGTATATATAGAAATTAAATAAGATTAATATATATTAGAGTTCTAGCTATTTAGCTATTACTCTATTAATCCTAATAACCTGTTTTAAGTATTTAAAGTCTTGAGTATTTACTATTACTTTCATAACCCTATGTTTTCTATTTATTATAGAAAATCAATTATTAGAGTTAAAGTTATACTACCTTAATTATTTATACTCTAAATTAATTAAACTATAATATTAGAATATTTGGTGAAGGTTGAATTAGAGTTATATTTTTAAACTTAATATTTTCCTCCTTATCATCTTCTTCTTTTTTAGTTTCTTTAGTATTAGAATTAAGTTGTATAAGATCTTTAGTTATATTACTAGAGATCTTTTTAACTATTCTTTCTTAAGTTAAAGTAATATTAATTAATTCTGAGTTCTTATTTTTTTTATTTTTTTTCTTTTTAGAAGACTTAAGAGGACTCTTATTAACTTTAGATTTTATTTAAATAGGAGTTTTTTTAAGATAAAAATTAAAATAGTTTTCCTTAGTATGGTTAGTCTTTTTATAGTAGTTATAGAAAATACCTTTCTGTTTCTTCTAGGGTTTCTTAATAATTTTAGGAGAAGACGAATTAATAATTTTATTTTTAAAATTTCTTTTAGTTATAAAATTAATTAAAGAAGTCTAGGTTTTTTTTAAACTTATTTAATAAATTAGAAAATAGGGAATTTAACTTATAAGAATTCTTATTAGATTTAAGATTCTGAGTAATTAAAGTAATAAAATTTTTATAATTTTCGTCTAGACTATTTAGGATATAAGTAATAATAATTTAATTAGGTAGTTTAACTTTATTATAAGAGAGGTTATTAATAAGTTTTTTTATTTTATTTAGATATTCTTCTATAGACTTAAAGTTACTAAGAGTAGTATTAAAGAGTTTTTTATAAGTGAGAAATTTATTAGAGAAACTAATTAGTTTATAGAGTCTTTTCAAATAACTAAATATATTGAAAGTATTAATATTATTCTTAATAACTCTTAAAAGATTATCTTTATAGTTTCACTATATATAACTGAGAGCTTTATTATACTTATTAGAATTATTTCTAGAAATAGGCTTAGTTAAATCTATGAAAATATCTTTACTAGTAAGTAAAGCTTTTATGCAGATAGACTAGACATTATAATTCTAAGTCTTTTTTAATTTGGGGATAAAGTATAACTTAGAGTTATTTATATTCTTAAATAATAATTTAAGAAAGTAAAGTAGTTATTTAATAAAGAATTAATTAAAATCCTAAAGTAGAATTAAGATACTTAGGGTCTAATTCTAGTAAACTATTATTGATTGAAAAATCAATAATAATATGATTTAATAGTTAAATAATAGATTAATATTCCTATAACTTATAGTAGTCTAAAGTTTAAATTTTATGAGAGATACTTTTTTATAAAAGTTAGAAATAACTTAAAATTCTAATTTATAAAAGTTTTAGTAGACTTAAGATTCTAATTTATAAAGGTCTTAATAGATCTAAAAGCTAGTTTATAGAAAGTCTTAGTAGATCTAAAAGCTAGTTTATAGAAAGTCTTAGTAGATTTAAAGTATAAGAGATTTTTAGTTTCTACTATTTAACTATTTCTTTTATTAACTTAATAGTAAGCCTACTACTCTAATTAGTATAATCTCCTTATAGATTTATCTAGTATTAAACTGATTAATTAATAAGAGGAATTAATTGGTTAGTTGAAGTAAGTATAAAAAGAGTAGGCTATAGAGCTTTATAGAAGTAGTTAAGAGAGGTTTTATATAGATAGATAAATATAAAGAAACTTAGGGTTAATTAATATAGTCTTTAGTATAATCTGAATAAGTATTAATAAAGATATAGATATTAATATTAATAATAAGTATAGATAGGGATATAATATAAAGAGAGAAGTTGATATAAAGCTAGGCTTATAACTTATTAAACTAGTAATAAGTAATTAGTAAAAAGTTAAAAAGAATTAATAACTTTTAATTATTAAAAAATAGGTTATTTAGAATAATATCTAAAAATAGTACTCATATTAATATAAATAGTGATGATGATAGGAAGTTCTAGTTCTATAGGAAGTGGGGAACTTCGTAGTATTAATATCTAAATAGAGTTTATTTTTAGAAAGGTTAACCTTATATTATATAGAGCTTTCGGCTCCATTATACTTAGGCCACTAAGTAGTCTATCTACCAAATATTCTAATATTATAGTTTAATTAATTTAGAGTATAAATAATTAAGATAGTATAATTTTAACTCTAATAATTGATTTTCTATAATAAATAGAAAATATAAAGTTATGAGAGTAATAGTAAATACTTAAGCTTTTAAATATCTAAAACGGGTTATTAGGATTAATAGAGTAATAGCTAAATAGCTAGAACTCTAACAGACTACTTAGTAGCCTGAGCGTAATAGAGCCGAAAGTTCTATATGACGTAAGGTTAACTTTTCTAAAAGTAAATTCTATTTAGATATTAATACCGCGAAGTTCCCTACTTCCTATAGAATTAGAACTTCTTATTATTATTACTATTTATATTAATATTAGTACTTTTTTCAGATATCATTCTGAATGACTTATTCTTTGATGATTGAGAGTTGTTGATTCCCCTTGACCTTTTACTACTTACCTATTACTAGTTTAATAATATATATTTAGGTTTCCTACATAGGATTACTATTAATATAAAATATAATTATATTAGTAAAGGTTTTAATAAGAAGTTAATAATTTAAGTAGTAGAATAGAAATTATACTAATTAAAACCTAAAATAGTATTAATAAGCTTAAATAATATTATTGTTGTCTATAAAGAGTTTATAATATTACGTACAATAAAATATTAGACATAAAGAAAAGAAATACTTTAGAATATAATTAAAACAGTTAACAATACTAATAGTTTTAATAGCTTTATATTAACTCTACTTATCTTTAGAATATATCTATATTCCAATATTCTATTATTACTATTACTAAATATAATGAGATAAATAGAAACTATCTAAAAAGTAATGGAAGAAGTATGTAAGGTTTATATATAATATTAAATCTTAAATACTCTAAATATAGATAATAGTTCCTCCTCTATATCTATCTACTAGCTATTATAATAACTAGATATATATATTTATTAAGAATATGAAAGCTAGACTAAACCTTTTAGACTTGTCTTAATTAATAGTCAGAAATATATTATAGGAATACAAAGTAAACTAAGTACTATTGAAATAGTAATAATTAAGCTATACTACTAATTTTAAATCAAAGAGAAAGATAATTAAAAAGCTTACAATAGTAAAGCCTTAATTTTACTAATAATTACTATTTAACCTATTGTATTAAAAATACTATTTAACTTATAAATAGTAAGATATCTAAGTCTCTTATAGAGTTAGTATAGTTCTATTTCTGTAACAGAATTGATAGCTTTATTATAGAAACTTTCCTAGACTAGGACTTATAAATACTTATTATATCCCTCTATAAATAATAATAGTTGTTTCTACTTAAGCTCATATAAGAATTATTAAAGTATATTTTGAATTGGTTTATATTAGAAATACTAAGAAGAAGTAAAGTAGCTTTTAATAAAATATTAAAATTAAGATTTCAAAGTAAATATAAACGTTTAAACTATGCTAAGACTTGTAAAACCTTATTTATCTCTAAATCCTTTCTTTACTTTTAAAGTAATTGTATTAAAGTAAATATTAAGTATAATCTTCTGGAATCCTTTATCTTATTATACGCCCCTTATAAGAAGTTTTCCTATTCTTATATTGAAAAGGATACTTTTGAAATATAACTTGAGAAAGTTTTGAAATTAAGAAACTTTCTAATTTGATTAGTATTAAAGAGTAGTTATACATTTAATTCTAGACAGTCTCTATAAGTTCTCTAAGATTGATTATTCTAATTCTACAATTTATAATTATGAAGTAGATTATTATAAAGTCTTCTTCTAATATCATATTATTATTATTTTATAATATTTCTATCATTCTTTCGATTAATATAGTATTATTAACGAAAATAGTAATTCCACTACTAACTATATATTAATAATGAAGATTATTTTATATTCCAATATTACTATCTAATAACTCTTAGTAGTATATTTTGTTAATTAGTATTCTATTACTAGTTTGAAGTATACTCAGGATTTATAATATATATCTCTTTTTTAAAGTCTCTTATAAATTAATTTTTAAAATATATCTACTAGCCTATCTATATATAAGTTCATTTAACTATTAGTAATCAAAGCATTAGTAACATCCTTAGATACTATATATATAATGAATGAGAAATTAATAATAATCTAAAATGTAACTACTCTTTTACTTATGTTATTATTATAAACTTCTAAAGGTTTCTATAATCTACTTTATAACTTTTAAAAGATTAGGTTTATCTTACTAATAATATTAGAACATATATTGACTATATTGTATACGTAGTAAATTGTTATATATATCTCCCTTTATTAATCTTCTCTTTTTAATCTTTACTTTTCCAATCGATATAGCTTAATAAGTTAATCCTAATTACTATAAAATTGAATATTTTAACCATTTGAATATAGTTATACGTTTTAATAAATATCTTAAGATTTATATTATTCTATTCCTTATAGGAGTTATAACTAGTTGTAAAAGTTTCAAACTAATCTCTAATTATAATAACTATTTATATAATTAAAATATTATCTTAGATCAGTATTACCAATGTCTTATAATATATATTTATCTATATATATCTATCTAATCAATATATTATTAAATATTATTCTCAAAAGGTTTTATCTAATATTATAGCTGATATATTTAGTAATAGAGATCTATTATGTATCTTTGAAATATCATGATCCTTACTTATATATCTTTATTTAAGTAGTGTACTTTGTTAAAAGGTATTTAACTTCTTTGTTAAATGAGTTAAAAAGAATATATTACTTCAGAAATATCTAATAATTTCCCAGACATATACATAAAGCCTTAGGAGTTTCTATACTTTTAATTACTATTCTTCCTAGTAGAACTATCCCTTATAATAACACTTTATAATATAGATATAATTATCTAAGTATTCAACGTAGCTAACTATAACTTTGGTATTACTATACTTCTAGTAGTTAATGCTAGTAGTATTATTTAAATTAAAGTTATTACTATTTGAAGCTTTTTATTATAGAAGATTATTACTCAATAAGAGGAGTAAATCTTTTCAATACTGTATATATCTAGATATCTATTTAGTATTTCTTATATTATTAGTAAATAATATCAATTAGTCTTCTTTATTTTTGATATATAATAGAATCTTTAGGGAGTATTTAAGAATAGGAATAATAAATAAGAGTTCTATTATGTTCGCAGTTTTAGTGTTATTTATTATAGTATATTATATATTCAACCCCTTACCTCATAGGTAGCCTTATATAATACTTAATATTAAATCTTTATAATAGAGAAAGAACCTAGTAATATACTATAGTTTATATATATATCTATAAGCAAATATAATAAAAAGAAGTAGGTAATATAGTATTTAGTTTAAACCTAGTTTTAATTTAGAAATAAGTAATAAAAGGAATAGAGTAATAATTAGGTATATAAACTTACTAATATAAGCTGCGTGATAGTTTCTATAGTAGTAGCTTTAAAGTATTAAACTTACTATAGTAGTACTCATAATATTAACTCATATTAG
>AMCV02000024.1:1319408-1339251 GCA_000350065.2 Colletotrichum orbiculare MAFF 240422 | reverse complement strand
TAATAATAATAATAATAATAACTGTTATTATACTTATCCCCTATAACTTTAATACAAATATTAATCTTATCAAAACTATTAGTAATTATAAAGACTATAGCTACTTTTATAAAAGCTTAAATAAGTTAGTATTATTTAAAAGCAACTTTATTACTTTCTCTAGCTTTCTTAAGATACCTATAGCTAAATTGAAAATTGAAATTTTCACTAGTAGATAAAGCTATTAGTATAATTAAGAAGTATAAGATTCAAAGATAAAAAGGAATCTAATATTTAAAAGTAGGATATTTAGTAATAATTCTAAATACTTTAAATATATATTAGAAGTAGCTAATTAGGTATTATTTTACTATAAAAAGATATATATATTAAACTCCGTCGTAGTTATTAGCTAATAGTTGGGAAGACTAAAATGACTTAAGGTTAAAAATATTATATATTATATATTATTAGTATAATATTATTATGTTTGAAGACTAATATTTCAAACCCTAAAGTAACTATAGCTATAGCGGTTAGTGTAGAATGAATTGGGGTATAAGTTCTAGCTAGGTATTAAATACTCTCTATGTGAAGCGAAAGGTCTATATTATTTATGATAAAATTATAAATTTATTAATTCTCTCGATATCTTTATTCAAATACTTACTATGATTATATATAGAATATATAAGAAGTATTAGGAATAATCATTATTATTTTATATTACTAGCTTCTCTATATTACTTCCTAGATCTCTTTATCAAATAAAACCATCCTCTCTTTTCAAGATTTTCCTCTTTTTAACTACAGCATATTTAGAATTGACTTAAACACTCAAAATTAAGTTCTGAATGTTAGATAAGGTTTAGTTCTTTATTCAAATTATTATTACCAGAGGAGAGTTTATCATAATAGAATAATGATCAAGTTAGTTCCTTATTATCTCTCTATCTAGCAAATCTATATCTAATATTAGGAAATAATAGTAAAGAACATTACTTTACTATAGATCTTCTTCTCTTTTTTATATTAATCTCATTATGTTTGTTATTGTACTTCTACTTTAGCAAATTAATAGAAATCTCAGTTATTATTTTATTATAAAGTAGATATAAATAATGTTAAGGTAATAGATTATTATAAGTTTACTTTTTCTTCCTATTTTTACTTTAGGTTTCTAGAGACTATATTAGTATTTTCGAGTAGTAGATAATTATAATAATTTTAAATAATCTTTGTTTACTATATAAGCTTCTAGAGGTTTCTTTAAGAAGTATTATAATCTTATTTCCTCAAATTATATCTTATTAATCTATAGTTAAATAATAATAAATAATGTTAGTAGAAGTAAAATATTACTAATTAGTATTAGTATATACTAGTAAATATTATAATTAGCTAATAATATAAATAGCTTCTAAGTAGTGATCCCTCTTTAAAATAACTATGTATAAGTTATAGTATATATATATAATATATAAGAAGGATAAATCTTTATAATAATCTTTCTATTCTTACTCGCCTATATAAGTCAGTCGACTACTTAGTTACCTACTACTGTGGCTTTAATTACCTTAGTGCTGCATTTGACTTAATAATATTATTTAACTTGCTATTAACTATTTAGGATTTAGATAGTAAAGATACTATGATATATTTACTATAATTAATATTCCTATAAATACTATATTCTTCAAGTATAGTTATTTTTACTATAGCTATAAATATTAGTATAAATACTAAATATTTGTGAACTACTTATTCTAATAGAGCTATTACTTAAACCCTCAGTTAACTATTTTAAAAGTGGAAATTAAACAATTATAATAGTTTATAATTAGAGATCTCGTAAGGGAAAGGGTAAAAAGTAAAAGGTAAGTTTCTATAAGTTATAAGACGTTAATTGAATAGGTTAATTAGTAATAACTATATGAAAGCTTTCCTTATATAATAGCTTTAAGCTACTATATTATATAATCTATACCCTATATTATACCTGTTTCTTAGTTATCCTAGTTTTCTATATCTGCTATAAAGTATATCTTTATAGTTAGTATCTCTATGATCTTAAGTATTTTATACATTTTAAATTAATATTGTATTATATATAACTGATTACAACTAATTATAGAAACTTTGGGAAATTACTATAAAGCTAAACAAATGCTAGTTGATTTTTAAATAAACTATAATACATATTTATAAGTTAGAAATCGAGTATTGTATTTATATATAAATATAGTATTAAAGCTTTCTAGATATAGATAAAGGTTAATCTGAAAGTCCTTAAAGCCTTTTTTATTCTATTTAAAATTCTCCATAATAATACTTTAAAAACTAATGTTTTACTAATTACAGAAATATAGTTCTTAATATCTATTAGTTTTAAGTAATCTTTAACATCCTAAATCATCTCTTCAAACTGTAAGTTGAAATTAGAATAATTTGGATACTTAAAGTAATACTTAAACGTCTAGCCCTTTAATATCATCAGAAATATATATACTTATATATAACACAAGATATTAAGCTTAAAGTAGTAGTGATAAAAGACATAGATATTTATTCTAAATATGTTATATAAGCTTCCACTATATTTCATATTTCTATTATATGATTTTAAAGGGTATATAAGTGATTTAATAGACATCTTATCAAATAGATTAATAGTAGTAATATATAAAAGTAACTTAAGTTACTTTGAAAATAATAGATAACTATACTTGTAATGAACCTCTTATATATATAGATATTCTATATTAGAAATTCTATATATTAGTACAACTTGTAAAGAGACTAAGGGGTATAGTATTAGTATTCAAAATAGAGAAATCTAGCTAACTATATTACTATTATCCCTTTTTAAATACTTATAAGAAAATTATAAGAAGTTTTATTTCTTTAAGTTAAGACTTAGTTTTATAATAAACTAGTATAATTTCCTATTCTACTTCTGTAAAGTTATTAAGTTACTCTAGCACTTCCTTCAAACTTTATTTAATACTATAGTAATATAAACTAATATCTTAGAATTCTTAAAGGACTTTTAACATAAACCCCTCTTATATAGTGAATTGATATAGAATACTATATACCTTGTCACTATATAAATTAAGTCTCATCTTGTAAGACTAAAGGTAATCTTCATTCTAATAGATAATAAAGAAGTTAGTGGACTACTATTATTCATCAGTTATTTTTGAAATTAAATTTAGATATCTAAAATAGCTCTAGGCTTTAGAATGCTATATACTTATAAAGTATTACTTGAAATATTGAATAAATAGAGATTTTCATAATATCTTTATTCATAAATTCAATTTAATTGATATTCTAAATTCTTCTAAATACCTTTAAATCTAAATAGTAGTAAATCCTTATAGATATAGAGATATTAAGAAGTAAAGTAAGTATAACTATAGAGATATCTAGAATCAGTAATTTAGTAGAAATAAATAATCTAGATATTATTATAGTAGTTATATCAAAAGTCTCTAATCTATTTAAAGTTATATACTTCTCTTTAACTCTTTAAAAGTAGTTATACCTAGTAGTTAGCTCTTACTTTATATGCCTTATAGATACTACTAGTACTAAAGGACTACTTAGATAGAAGAATCTTTAAATAGTAAATATAGTTAGTAAAGTATAATAAGTAATAAATAGGGAAAGTGTTGATTTATTTATTGTAGTTACTCTATTAAAGATTACAATAACTTATTATATAACACTAAATATTAGCTAACTATTAATGCTTTTTACTAGCTATTTATAATTACTAGTTATAAATAGTTATTAGTAAAAGCTATCAGTTATTAGTAAATACTATACTTAGTTTATATAACTAGAGAGTCTATAACTACTAGTCGTACTTGCCCGCTATAGGACTCGAACTTACTACTCTTCCTATAAAACAATAAAAACTAGCTAGATATTAAACTATTATATCAAGCGGGATTAGATATTGTTATAGAAATATAGAAGTTATGAAATAAGATTATCATACTAGTTAGGCTTATTTAGATAGAGAAAAGGATAAAAGTTTTTAAAAGGTTATATAAAAAGTAGGTAATAATTAATATTGTATAGTAATTTTTTAACTTATATTATATAGAGTATTCTTATTTACTTATTATAAGATAATACGTTTAGAGAATTAATTCTCATTCAAAAATAGCCTCTTAATAGTAGTCTCAATGAAAGAATTAGTATATAGTTTAGAGAATAAGTTCTAACTTAGATATACCCAATTAATAAATCTTATAATCTTTTAGTTTATATAGACTTCAGACATAGGGTTTTATAATTACTTTTTCTATTATAATACTACTTTAGTAATCTATAGGATTATGGTAATAAAAAGACTAATTACTGATTAGTATTGGTTTTTAAGAAAGTAATATACATTTTAAATATTCTTACTATGGAAGTAAAAAGTAGTATTCAAAATACTTATTGTCTTTATTCTTACTATTATATTATATAGTATATAGTATTATAAAAATCTTTAGATCTAAAGTATAGTAGTTATTTAATAATTACTATATATTAAGCTATAGTTAATACTAAGTACTTAAGACTTATCACTAGAGAAGTATATGGAATATGTTATTATATATTTAGTAATATATATAGTTATTATATACTTTATAGCATAGCGTAACTAACCATTATAATGTTTCATAAGCTCTTTCTATCTTCAAGAGTATTATCTTTCTATTCTTCTAAATAATTATAGTAAATAGGTTAGGTACTAGAATGTCTTTGAATAAATATTAGAAATTAGAGACATTTAAGGCTTCTTTTAAAGCAATAGAGCTAAAGAAAACTATAAGGCTATAAGAGTATTTAAATAAGGTTTAATATTACTTTAAAAGAGTAGTAGTATTATATATTTTCGAGTAGTTTGTAGAGGTATTATTAGAAACTATAAGAGAAGACTCTTACTATAGGCTATACTTTAGAAAGTTAACATAACTATAGAGCTTTTATAGAACTTTAAGAAATATAGGGAAAAGCCTTTTACTATAAATTATATCTTAAGAGGGTAGTATAACTATAAAGCTTTTATAGAGCCTTAAGAGTTATAGGAGAAAGTAATTATTATATTACTTTTATAGAGCTTTAAAAGCTATAAGAGAGGGTATTTGTTATAATACCTCTATAGAGCTTTAAGGAGTATAGGAGAAGGTAGTTGTTATATAGTATTACTATGAGAAGTTATTTTAATAATATAGCTTCTGAGAAGTTTTAGGAGCTATAGAAGAAAGTTTTTTATCAATTGAGCTATATAGAAAAGCTTTTAGAAACTATATATATGTTGGTTTATCTAGAGGGTAACGTATGCCGTATGTGATCTTGCTGTATAGGTGTAAAGTGGTGTTCTGGTTATTCGTTCTTATTATTCCTATATTATGTAGCGTGAGGCGCTATATAAGGCTTTAGATCTATAGTGTAGTAATTGCTTACTAATTACTATGCAATTGGCTATAGTTAGTGCTAGGTACTTAGTACTTACTACTAATAGGGTGTAGAGGGTATACTACTATATATATAGTAATATATATAGTTACTATATACTCTATAGTATAGTATAACTAATACTAGCAACTTTTCTTTTTACTATATACCTTAGTATCTATCTATTTATATGAAAAATAGTGTTTTTAGCAATCTATACCTTTTTGCCTTAATAATATTTAAATACCTATTTATCTATTCTACTTAAGTTACCTATCCTTTTATTTATATAATTATATAGTTTGAATTAATAAATCTCTTAAGGGTATAGTTTAGTATGTTTTTTATAAAAATATTAATAATACTATTATTTCTATTAATTTACTATATTTTATAGAGTTCGTAATATTTATATAACTACCTTAATATTATAATATTAATTATAAGGTATTTTTCTTTAATAGTACTAAGCTTTATAAGGTATTTATAGAGTAAGTATAAGTTGGTATATATAATAATTAGGATTTGAAGGAGTTTTTAGTATTAGAAGATCTTCTTAAGTAATATAGCTATAGTATAAGTAAAGTTTATACTAGCTATTATAATGTAAATTTCTAAAATAAGTATATTCCTAGTAATTCTTTTATTTTTTATAGAAGAGTAGTATATAAGGTTACTATAGAAATTAAACTAGTTATTACTAGTAGTAGTTTCTTAGCCTTGGATTATTATAAATCCTAGTTGAAATAAGAAGTTAGTATTATTAGTAAATAAGTTATTAATAAAAGTATAGAAGTATGTTTTAGAGAGGTTAAGTAGTATGAAGTTGAGATTATAGTTGAAGTACTTGATTTGCTATTTGAGGTATTTATTAAGTAGAGTAGTATTATTACTTAAGGGTTATTATTTTTTATACTATATAGGAAAAGTTGAATAATACTTTAGGCTAGTATATTAAGGTAAGGTATATTTTATATATATATTGTTTAATATATGCTTTTTTAAGTACTTTAGGTATTATATACATATTAATAAGGGTAAGCTTTTACTTTTAGTACTTTTAGTATAAGTAGAAGTTATTATTATTAAGTAATAAGATGTTTTTATTAAATACTAGTAGTATTGCTTTTAAGAGGACTGTTTTAAGTTTAGTTTTAAATAAAACTTTTTAGAGCTTTTTATTTTTATAGTATGAAAAGGTGGTATCTAAGAGGCTAAGGGTGTTGTTAGTTTATATACTTATAAGGCTAAAAGTATTGTTTTTAAAATATGAGATAAAGAAGTATAGGTTATATATTGATATCTCTATTTATAACTACTCTTTATAGTATTTAGAATATATTGCCTACTAATAAGTATTAGTTTTAATAAGGCTATATAGTAGTTTGATAATAATTATAATAAAGCTAGAGAAGTATTAATCTTTAAGGTATAAAAGTAGTTTAGCTATAATACGTTTTATAAGCTCTATTTTAACTTAGGTATAGGTTTATATAATATTATAAAACTATATTATTATACTAGTATACTAGAAGAGAGCTAGAGTTATAGCTAAAATTAATTACTAGCTATTTTATTAGATTGTTAGTAATTATGTTAGTATTTTGAATTTACTATTATCTCTAAAGCTTTAGATTATAAGTCTTAACCTCTTATATACCTTATTAGTATCTCTATTTTTGATTTTATTAATAATATGGGACTTAAAGTATTTATAATTTTTATAGAGGATAGGGTTATATTAGATAATTTCTATAATACTATTAGTAATAATATTTTTAACTTCTCTTTTAATTAATTTTTTAAATAGTAGTCTAAGTGTTATAATAATATTCTTCTTATAGAAGTAAAATACTAATATTATATTAGATTATTCTTTAGCTATAAAGTATATTATAAAATGAGGTTTTTAGCTAAAATCTAGAGAAGTTAAATTATTCTTATAAATTATATAATTTAAAGTTAGTTGGATTTAAGGGATTTAAGGTTGAGGTAGTATATTATTAATAATTTAAATAGGGGGGGGGATTATTATTATTAATAGTAGTAGTATTACTATTATTTATAATAATAGTAGTTTGTAGTATTTATTAAGTATTCTGAAGTTTTATAAGGATAGCTATAGGTGAAATTAGAGTATTACTATAGGAATATATATCTCTATATAGTATTAAGTCTCCTACTATAGTAGTACTAACTCTTATAGATTTCTTATAGGTACTTTTAAGTATTAGTATTTTAAGAGGTATTAATATTTTAAAAATATAACTTAATAAGATCTCTTAATTATTATTTCTAAAGTATAGTTTTATAACTATAGATTAAAATTCTTAAGGGTTATAAAGGAGCTTGAGAATATATATTTTGCTATATATAGTAAGGAAGTAGTATAAGTCTTACTAGCTATTTTTCTCTTATTATATATATACTAGGGATTAGAGTAGAAAGGTTATAATATATAAAGTGTCTAGGCTATTATGTATTACTAAAGTAGTATTAATAGTATACTTAGTATATTTATAGTAAATCTCCTTAATAGCTTTATATATAGTATAGGCTTAGGTAATAATATCTAGAGAGAGAGCTAAATCTTCTATAAGGTAGGGGTATATTTTAAAAATAAATAAGATAGGTATAAGGCTGTTTAGCTTAGTAGTATTATTAATTACTTTATATACTACTTAAAGGGATGCCTTTTGAGTTATAGTAAGTATTTTATTATAATAGATTTTATATATGTGGTGGAGAAGTATATAGTATTATTTAATCTTACTAATGTTATTATGTATTTTAATTAGAATAATATAAATTATTAATCCTATTATTTTTACTTCTAATTTGAAGTCTTTAGATTGAAATGTTATATTTGTATTAGTTATAATAAAATTAGGAGGGTTTTAATATATATTAATCTAGTATATTTTAAGGGTTTCTTATATTGCTTTTGCTAAGATATTTAGTAAAAATTAAGTAGTATTAAATATTATTATAGTATTAATAATATAGAGTATAGAGTAGTTGTTAATATAGATAATATTAATAATGATTTTGAAGTTGAAGTTAATATTACTATAGATAGTAAAATAAAAGTGTGAAGGGGTTATACTATATATTTAGTACTAGTAATAGTACTTCTTAAGTATTTTAAAAGTATGATATTTAATTAGATGTCTTGTTTTGTTAAGGATATTGTGGAGGTATGTAATAGCTAGGTGTCTAAAGTAGTAGTAGAATCTCTATATTTCTGTTTCTATAAGGTATATAGAAGTAATTATTTTCTTTTTATCTAGGAGTAGTTATAGATACTTCTATTTTTAGATAATTAGGATGACTTTTTTATTTTAGTAGAGCTAGTTATATATATTGTTAAATATAATATTAAGTTAATCTATATCTATAAAGTAGAGTAAGAAAAAGGTGTTATATAGTATTATATAAAATATAATAATACTTAGAAGTATAGGGATATTAATTGTTTTAAATATAGTAATTAGAGAGGTTTTATTAAAGTATATTATTATTAGTTTGTTTTATAGAGGTATAAAGGTTATAGAAGGGTTAATAGTCTACTTAAGTATAGTGAACTAGGAGTATTTAGTAGTTGAGAAGTTAGTTATACCTAAGTTAGGTAAGATGTTTTGAAAAATAGTATTTAAATAATAGCCTTTAAGTATAAATATAGATACAGGAGCTATAATACTACTTTTCTTATTAATTTTGCTACTAGAGGTACTACTTTAAGTAAGGGTATAGAGTATTATTTAGTTTTAGAGGATTTTTATGATTTTGCTTCTATTGAGGGTAATAGGGTTTTTATTAAAAAATAATATTAAAAACTATTTAGGGGGAGTAGTAGCTTTATCTTTAAGGTTATACTATATTTAGTATTATATAATAGTATTATTAGGCTTGTAATTTTAAGGGGGGTTTTTAAGGTTATTATTAAGACTATTAATATTTTTGTAATTTGTGAGGAAGGTTTAGTATGTTGTTATAGAATGCGTTTTAAAGTTGATATTTAACTTATACTAGTTAAATGAAGTATGCTTCTCTTTGAAGGTATATTTTATAAACTAGTAATTTATTTTACTATATATATAGTACTTTTTATTTAAATAGCTATATATAGCTAGATGAGGAGGATAAATGTTATTTAGAATAAGTAGTTGTAAGTTTTATAAGACTATATAAATAGGGTATTAAGTATTATGTAATATAGTATTTTAAGGGTACTTTTAAGGGGAGTTATATATATAGTTAATTTAAAATTAATTATTAACTTATTTCTAGCTGTTATTTCTATCGTCCTAAATATATTACAACTTTTAGAATAATATAGTATTATTTATAGTTAATCTTAACTAGTTGTAGAGATTCTAGGAGGTTACTATAAAGTTAAAAAAGGCTAACTAGTATTTAGGTATATTATAGTATATATTTATAAGCTGGAAGTAGAGTACTATATCTATATAGAGGTTTAATAGGAAGGTTTTCTAGATATAAGTAAGTTTAAGTATAAGGGCTTTAAAAGCTTCTTTTTTGTTCTTCTTAGGGTTCTTAGTTATAATATTTTAAAATATGGTATTTTGCTAGTTAGAGAGGTATAACTATTAATATTTATTGTTTTTAAAGTAGTTTTTAATATAGTGAATTATCTATTCAAATTATAAGTTGAGGCTAGGGTTACTTAAGTATTTAAAGTAATACTTAAGAGTTTGATTTTTTAGTATAATTGAAAATATATTAGCTTATATATAATATAAGATATTAAGCTTAAGGTAATAATTATGAAAGATATAGATTTTTATTTTAAATATATTATATAGGCTTGTACTATACTTTATACTTTTATTATATAGTTTTATAAAGTCTATAGTATATTTAGCTGAAGTATTATTAAAAAGGGTAGTAGAAATAAGATATAAGGTATATTTATAGTATTTTTCTTAGTATTAAAGAGGTTTTAAAATAGTTAAATATAGAGTTAGTAAGGTTAACTATTATAATAAAAGTCTCCTATCTTATACTATAAGTATATAGGCTACTTAAGTTAACTATAAGTATTTCTTCTTAACTTCTTATTATAAGAGTATTACTAGTATTATATATTCAACTTTAGGTTAAATATTATAGAAAGGTAGAGTAAAGTCTAATTCTTCTAGTATAAAGTTATTAACTTATTTAAAATACTTCTTAAAGTTATTCTTAAAGTTAATATAGTATTTTAGAACTTCTTAAAATTTCTCTTAAGTCTATAGGGTAAACTCTTATTATTGAGATACTTAGTAGAGTATTATAAAAATTTAATTACTATCTATATCAACTTTAATACTATATACTATAAAGTAGTCTTTAAAATAGTATAGTATAGAGATACTAGTGAGTTATTAAGTCACTAGAGGCTAGTCCTTAAAGTTACTCTTAAATATTTTAAAAAGTTTAGAGCTATAGAGTCTTATATAAATATAGAAAGTTATTTAGTATATTATATAAGTAGAGACTTTTATAGAGTCTTCATCTATAATATTCTTAAAGTTAAAATTAGGGATTTAGCTGAAAAGTATTAGCTTAAAATATTGATATAGCTTTATAAGGATAGGAATACCTAAAGGTATTATTATCATAAATATAGGGATACTTAAAGTAGGTATTTTACTTATAGGGGCTAATTTAGATATTATTATAAAAGTAGGAATATTAAAAGAGTTTTTAAGAGGTTATATAGGTTTCTTAAGGATTTAAAGCTAGAGATATTATAAATCTCTAGTATTAAAACTCTAGTAATAATTTGAAGAGGGTTGTTATGTTTACTGAATATACTTTTATAAATAAAAATTAAGTATAGTTATTAGCTTCCTAATAGTAGCTATTAGGGAGTACTTTATTTTAAAACTAAATTAAGTATAGTTATTAGTATTATAATAATAGCTATCTATAAGGGGTTAGTATGTAATTTAGAGGTTCCTAGTGAAGTCTTAAGGTAGGGAGGGTCTGAGGCGTCTAAGTAATAAATCTTATAATCCTTTATCTTATATAGACTTTAGATATAGGTTTTTTACGATTACTTCTTTTATGATAATAGGCTTTGTTGATCTATAGTATAATAATATAATAGAAGGGTTAACTACTAATTAGTATTAGTTTATCTAGAGGGTAATATATACTATATATAATCTTACTATATAAATATAAAGTAGTATTCTAGTTATTTATTCTTATTATTCCTATATTATGTAGCGTAAGGTATTATATAAGGCTCTAGATCTATAGTGTGGTAATTACTTACTAATTGCTATATAATTAGCTATAGCTAGTACTAGGTGCCTAGTACCTGCTGCTAGTAGGGCGCGGAGGGCATACTGCTATATATATAGTAACGCGTACGGTTACTGCATGCCTTATAGTATAATGCAACCGATAATACACCTTTAAATATATCTACTAAATATATTCTATTTAAGTTATATTGAAGGTTTAAATTTAGTATAACAATATAGAGTATCTTAATTTGATTCCTATAGGAATATATTCTTTAATAGTTAATTTATATTTAAAAAGTATCTTCTTAGTAGTAGTTTCCTTAAGGAATTAAATATATAATTCAGAGCCTCTCAGTAGAAGTCTTAAGATGGCGAGAGTTAGAAGTATTTTTAAGAAGCTAGATATATTATAAATTCTAGTACTTAGAGTAGGAATCTACATATACAACTTGAGAAAGTTATTAAATTTACTAAGAATATTCTAGTTAGCAGTATTAAGGGTTTTAATCAAAGAGTGTTTTATTTTCAAATCCCACTCTAAACTCTTTTATTTAGTATAAGGAATACCTTAATTTAAGTATTAAAAAAGGGAAGCCTATTAAGATATTTATACATACTTACTAAAGCAACTATAAATAAATTCCCAAAGCTAGCTTCTTTATAGTAATTTCTTAAGGGGAATGAATATATATGCTAGGAAATTTATATTTACTTATAGATACTTGAGAAGAATAAATCTTTTCTTTAACCTATAGGCTTCTTTTATTAAGATATCCCTTATTAATCTATAGTATAGTAGTAATTAGGGAGAGGAATTAACTACTAATTAGTATTAGTTTATCTAGATAGTAAAATCTATTATGTATAATCTTACTATATAGATATCAAATAGTATTCTTAAGATTTAGTATTATTATCATTATTATATTATATAGCGTATAGCTATACATATAGATATAAGGCTTATATAGCTACTATAGCTATATAGTATATATAAATTATATAGATTAACTATTTACCTAATTGTATTATAGCACAGTAGCCTATAATAGATAAACTAATAAGTTTCTATTATGATATTAAAGGTATTTTAGCTAATTATATTATATAGAAAGCTTTTAGAGAATATTGAGAGAATTCTATTATAGATTTAAACTTTAAAGCTTATATAAAATGTTACTAGTATGGCTTTATATAACTATTACTCCTATACTTTAGTAAATCGGTTTCACCTTACGTATAAACTCTTTAAGTTTATTATGAATCTATTGAGATATTATTTAAATACTTCTTATAATTAGTTTCTTATATTAATAAACTTCTTTTTTAGATTTAGCTTAATAGTAAATAGTAGACTATATAAAAGAAATAGAAGATAATAAAAGATAATAGTAAATATTAATATTTTAAAATTTCTAAAAGGGATTTTAATAGATTAATAGTAGATTAACTTAGTAGGAGATAAAAACTGATCTTTCTAAGAGGCTTCTATATAGTTTTAATAAGACTGACTATAAAGTAGTTTTATAGATAATATAAGTATTTTATATAATGAGAAGCCTATTCTTTATTAATACCCCTTTTAATAATAATACTTTCTCCTTTCTTATATAATAGATAATTATATAATATACATTAGAAGTCAATCAGATTTTTAGTAAGAAATTAGACGATATCTAGTAGTTCTTATAGACTAGCTTATTATTTAAAGCCTAGATATAAGTTAGTAGTTTTTATATAATATAGGGGTTTTAGTATAATTAGAATATTAATATATTCCTTTAGTATTCTGCTAAATATTATAAGAGTCCTTATTATAATACTTAGACTTTTAGGAAGATCTATTATTTCTATTAGGAGTTAAAATAGATATTTATCAAGTTTTTTATTAAATTTAAAATTAATTATAACATCAATAAAGGAGAATATTTAAATAGAAGATATTTAGTTAAATTACTTCTTACTAGCTTTCTTCTATTAAATTTACATAATTACTAATAATTATACTATTAACTAGATAGAGTCTTATACTATAGTTGAATAATATTATATAATTATAATGAATCTTAAGATACTTAATATAGAATTATAAAACTATAGCTAATCATAGCTTTCATTCTAATTAAAGCTAATAATTAGTTAGAAGAGACATATATAAATAATATATATAGGAGTAATTTAGATGATCTTCATATTAATATTATATTATCATAATACTAATTTTTCTTTTTATAAGAAATTAAATAAATAGGTTATTGTAACTAATAGTTTTCAATTGATTCTTATTATAAGTCTATATAAGGCTTATTAAGTAGATTCTATAGTTATCTAAATATAGATATAAACTGGTATTTATATATATTATAATACTAAGAATTATTGCATTATTGAGTATAGATTATATTTTACTTACTTACTAGTAGTTTCTAATTTTAATATTTAGAATTTATAATTAGATAAAGAAAGTATATATAATAATAAATAAGTTTAGTTTTTAGAAGAAATTTTGAAACATTGGTCAATATAATTACTCATAATACTGGTATAATAATAGATGAAGCTAAAGGGATATAGTAATAAATAGACTAACTACGTTTTTTAATATTTATATTAATAAATAATGAGTTTTTTTTCTATTGAGATTACTTATAACTATAGTTATTATAGAATAATTAGTAAGGAATTTATAAAATAGTAGAACTCTATATAAACCATATTATTATACTTATACTTATTTGATATTATTCTGAATACGACTTAGAAGCTTATATTATTAAGATAGATAGAATATATGTCAATTTTGATAAGTAGGTATTTAAAAAGGATTCTATTTAATTTAAAGAATATGATATATAGCTATGTTTAAGAAGTCATAATTATAATATAAAAGGATTATTTTAGATTTTATAAAGTATAAGATGAGGATAGTTATAACTAATAGTCTAACTACTTAAATTCTTAGGAATATAATAAGAGAGGAATATAGAAATAGATTTATAAATGTTATTAGATTATTAATTATAATACTTTCTAGTTTAAAAGAAGGGAGATATAAGTAGTTAGTACTTAATTTAATATAGATTAATATAAATCTAATAGCTATACGACTAATTGCTTTAGAGTAACTAAGATTTGCCTTATTAACTATTTATACTTCCTTTATAGACTTTTTTGATAAAGATAAGATTTCTAGTTTTCTATTTTATTGGAAGTTCTTTAATTACTATATTTCTTCCAAAGGGAAGTTAAATAAAATAGAATTGGATTTATTATAAGAATTATTCTATAATATACTGAAAGAATATTTCTCTGAGATTTCATGTACAGTTATAAATCTAATGGATTAGGAATAGATTTAAATGAATTTATTTATAAATAAAGTATTTGTTTTCTTTATTAAAAGCTTTAGAAGAAAATAGTAGTTTTATATAAATTATCATACTTTTAATACTATTAATACTTATAACTATTATTTCTTACTATTGATCAAAGAGATATTTTGCTAATTATTTAAGATAATATAATCTATACAGGCTAATATTTATATAGGTTTGTATAAGACTTATATTATAGAGAGAGATAAGTTTAAAACTCTTTCCTAAATATCTTTTAATTGATTTAAATAGTTTATTATTTCTTTTAGACTAATAAGTATAGTCATAAGATTCTCATATTATATTAATAGTATATTTCAGAGTATTTATAATATTATTATTATAACCTATTTAGATAATACTTTTATTTATAGTTATAAAATAAACAGTAATTACAAAGATAAGATTAAAATAACTATTAAGTAGTTTTAAAGAGTTAGACTATGTTTAGATTTAGGGAAATATAGGTTTTATATAAAGTAAAATAAGTATTAAGGTTTTAATATAGAATTAGAGAAGGATATTTATTATAATTCTAAAAGAATTAAAAGTATATAAAAATAAGAGGTCTGTAAGAATATCTATACTATCTAGAGTTCTCTTAATTTAATACACTTCTATTATACTTGACTTAATTATTTGTCTAGTTTAATAAAGCTTTTAATATAGGTAATATAGAAAGAAATATTATCTCACTAAGATGCTATATATTGATAGGTATTTAAACATTTAAATTTAGATTTAGTTTAGAGCTAGTTATAGTTTATTAGAACTTAGAGTAATATATAATAAGAGAAGGGAATTACTTTAGGGTAGTATTAAGTAGTTATTTTGTATAAGAAGATAGAGAAAATATATTATAACTAATTGCTTACTGTCTAATGAAATCTACTTTAGTCTAACAGAATTATACTCTTTATAATAAGGAATTACTGATAGCTATATTATATTTAAGATATAATTAATATAATTATAGAATATAATAAAACTATGTATTATTCCTTCCAACTATAAGCTTTTAGAATATTCTATTAGTTTCACATGTATTTAAGATTAATAAGTTTAGTAAATAGAAGACTCATTAGAATTTAGTTTTGGTTTTGAAATCTTACTTAGGTTATTTTATAAAGTATTTCAATACTTTTTCTTAATAAGATTAGAATAGAATAATAAGCTTAAAGCTTTTTATATAAGTCTTTTAATTCTTTTAAGTTAACTTTAAAAATAAAAGTAATTTCTCTTTGATATTTTTAATTTATAATACATGGAAAGGAGGAGGCTAGGAGGTGGTTATATAGGTAGAAGATATTTATTAATATACTACTAATAAGTTACTAAGTAGGTATATTATATTCTAAAGTATTATATTACTAATACTATAGAATTAAATAATTGTAATAGTATTAATATATAGAATTTGCTTGAAAACTATATACTAAGTAGTAAGGCTATTTATACTAGAAGTTTTGATATAGATATAAATAACCAATTATATAGTAGAAAGGGATAGCTTTTTATTATATCAAGACTAAGTTTAGATTCTTAGGTATAAACTCTTAATAGTTATAATTTCTAAATAGCTTATAATCTTTTAGTTTATAGCTGTTCTAATAGCAATTGAATATTTATAATACTTTTATAAGATTAGTATTAAAATAATATATTAAGAAACATCAAATATTATATTTAATTACTTTTACTCTATATTTAGAGTGGTATCTAAGCTTTTTACTTTTTATGTAGATTTAACTATGAATCGTAGTTAATAATACTATTCATACTAATACTGGTTTATAACTAGTAAAAATAGTAATGAAATTACTTATTACTATAGATAATTATACTTCTAATTCTAATACTTAACTTTTTAGTAATGGAAGAATTTATAGTAATAATTAGAAAGAATCTTATTAAGGCTAAGGCTTAATATATATAGCTAAAGTAATTCTTAGGATTATAAAGTTAAGAATTTGTATAAATTTCTTAAAGATAGAATAAAATAAAATACTCATAAAAACTAATTATTTTGTAATTTATTATCTTTCGATAATCTTTATAATAGATTTAAACTCTCTTTAAAATCTATATATCTATTTCCAAAAAGATAATTATAAGACAATGTCGGTTGCGCTATACTATAAGGCATATAGTAACTATATATATTACTATATATATAGTAATATGCCTTCTATACCCTACTAGCGATAAGTATTAGGCACTTAATACTAGTTATAACTAAACGTATAGTAATTAGTAAGTAATTACTATACTATAAATCTAAAACTTTAAATCGTACTATATACTACATAATATAATAATAATAATAATAAATAACTAGAATACTACTTTATACCTATATAGTAAAATTATATATAGTATATATTACTCTTGAGATAAACTAATACTAATTAGCAGTTAATTCTTCTATTACTACTATAATACAAATTAATAAAGCTTATTATAATAGAAGAAGTAACTATAAAATATTATATCTAAAACTTATATACAATAAAAGATTATAAGAACTACTATTTAAATACTTTAGATTCTCTTTATTTTAAAACTTTAGCTAGGAGACCATAAATTATATATTGATACTTTAAAGAGGCTTTTATAAGACTTAAGTAGTAATATTCTATTAAAGCTTTTATTCTAATTAAATTCAAATATTCCCTATAGTATGTTTAAGGACTTGAAATATATACTTTTAATTATTATCTACTAAGATATATTTAGTAAATACAATAACCTTCTTTAAATTATTACTAAAGTTTTAATACTAGAGATTTATAATATTTCTAGCCTTAACTCTTTAAGAAACCTATATAACTTCTTGAAAATTCTTTTAATACTTTCTTTACTTTTATAATAGTATTTGAGTTACTAGCCTCTAAATAAATACTTATTCTAGATATCCCTTTAACTATTATAATAATACTAAGTAATATCCTAATACTTATAAGAATCTACTAATACTTAAATCTAATACTATTTAGATAAATCTAAGATATTAATTATAAACATATTATAAATAAGAATACCTTTGTAATCTTAACCTACTTAATATACCAAATAATATTCTATAACTATTTAGAACTATATAACTATACATTCTTTTAGATATTTAAAGATAACTTTAAAGATTAACTTCTTATAACTTAGTAATTTATAAATACTTAAATTACTTAATATACTCAAAATTATTTCTTCTTCTATAATATTAAGATGTATATAAATAGTAAAAGAGTTTTTAGTATTTAATACTTAATTACTTAATAGGACCTATTTATCCCTTAAGTATTAAAAGAGATTATTAAAACCAATAAATATTATAGTGCCTTTAAGTAAAGTCTCAAGAAATTCTAACAGTAACTTGAAGACTTTATAGAAGAAGAATAAGAGATTATACTACTTCTCTATAAAATTAATTTTAAAATTCAATAGATTAAATTTATTTTAACTTTCTTATAAGAAGTAGAGGAAGAATAGTAGTAATATAATTAGTTAGCTTTTATATTTCTAGTATTAATATTATATATCTAATTCCCCTTATTAGCTTTATTAATATATAGCTTTCTTAGTATAAAGTTTCTCTATATAGAAGAAATATACTGTAAGTATAATAGTTTATAGCTTTTAAAATAATTTAAATATAACTTATATATTACTTCTACTACTTGTTTTAATAATACTTAAGCTAAATATACTATAGACTTTATAAAGTTATATAATAAGAGTATAAGATATAGTAGAAACCTATATAATATATTTAAGATAAAGATCTATATCTTTTATAATTACTACTTCAGACTTAATATCTTATATTATATATAAACTAATATCCTTTTAATTATATCAGAAGATTAAATTCTTAAGTATTATTTTAGATATTTTAGTAATTCTAGTTTTAACTTGAAGTTGAAATAGATAACTCGCTATATTAAAATTTACTTTAAAAATAATAAGTCTTAAGAGCTTTATCTCTCTAACTAGTAAAATACTATATTTTAAAATATTATAACTAAGAATTCTAAAAAGAATAAAAAAGAAGCCTTTAAAGCTTTTATATTTAAATATATATATTTATCTAGAAGGTCTTCTTATTCAACTTCTATATAAATATAGTATTCTATTTCTATCTTATTAATATATATTCTAATATATCTAAATACTAGTTAGTTCTTTTTAACTTTATAGTAATTTCTCAGAATCTTTATAATTAGTTAGAAATAAGGGGTAAGTAATACTATATTAATCTAAAAATTATAGTATATTTAAAATAGTAAAGACAACAACTGGAGGTAAGTTAATAATTAATTTCAAGTGAACTATATATATTACTCTTTTTAAGAATACTTCTAAAATATTATATTATAATATATTTAATACTTTATTTATACTACTTCATCATACTTATATTTATTAATATTAAATAGAGCTTATTCTTCCCTTATCGTTATATATAAGTATTTAAATAAGAAGTATTATACATATAGTAAAATAAATTACTAATCTATAAAATATACTTTTAAGGAAAAGTGAAGTTTATTTAACTAGTATAAGTTAATTGTTAATCAAAAGATATATCTTATAATAATATATTAAGCTTTCTTTATAGATTATAAAAATATTAATAGTTTAAATAATAGTCTTAATAATTCTCCTCGAGATAATAAGCCTAATAATATTATTATATAATACTAAGTATATTATAATTTTGAAGATAACACTACTATTCTTTCTAAATAGGTTTTAATGTTATTTTTT
>AMCV02000024.1:1281321-1319236 GCA_000350065.2 Colletotrichum orbiculare MAFF 240422 | reverse complement strand
AAAAGCCTTATTATTCTTAATAGAAGTAAGAGTATAAGAATCCTCTAAGACTATATAGTACTTTATATCTTTACTTAAAATAATACTTCTAATAGTAGAATTACTAAACGAAGTAATATTATAACTTTTATATTTATACTTATACTTAAAAGTTATTATTTAAGTGTTCTTTTTTAAACTATCTTATTTAACTTAAATATAACCAACTTCTTAATTACTAAGTACTCCTAATTTACTATATTTAAATAAAGAATTAATTGTTTTATGACCTTTATACTTCTATAGGGTAAATTAGTAATAATATATTTTAGTAATACTTTTCTAATTATTACACTTAGAATAGTTAATATACTTATACCTCTTAATATTATTATATTTTATATAATACTATATAATACTCTTTTCCTACTCTACTTTATAGATACAAATCACCTTAGTATTATATTTAATAATATTTATAATAAATACTACTAAGATAAAGAAGTCATACTAATTGATTAAAAATAAGAATATCTATAAATACTCCTTAATAAAGAGAGAATAATTACCTCTATATACCCTATAGAAATAGAAATATAAGAATTCTGATACTATTTTAGATATCTAGTTATTATATCCTTCTATAATATCTTTAATAAAGTAGAATATCTCCTTAAGTGCTATATCTTTAAAGTACTTGGAAAATACTATTACTAATACTAAATATATAGCGTAGCTTCTTTATACTTTTATTTTACTATCTATAGTACTATTACCTTTAACTTTAAAATTATTATTAATATTATCTATATTAATAGCCGCCTTATACTCTATATTATTAATACTACAATAATATTTAATACAACTTAGTCTTTACAAATATATTAATAAAAATAATATAGGAAGCCTTTAAAGTATATTAGATTAATATATACTAAGGCCCCCTAATGTTATTACTACTAATATAAGTACAATATTTCAATCTAAAGACTTTAGATTAGAAGTAAAAATAATAAGATTAATAATTTATATTATTCCTATTAAGGTATATAAAAGTATTAGTAAGGTTAAGTAATACTATATATTCTTCTACTATATATATAAGATTTATTATAATAAAATACCTATTACTACTGAAGAGGTATCTTTTTAAGTAATATATAAAATAATTATTAATACTACTGAGCTAAATAGTTTTATACTTATTCTACTTATTTTTAAGGTATATCTTTGTTTTATAGAAGATTTAACTCTGTCTCTAGATACTATTATTTAGACGTATAATATATATAAAACTACTAAAGAAATCTACTATAAGTATACTAAATATACTATTAATACTACTTTAGTAATATATAATAATTTTAATACTTTATATATTATAATCTTTCTATTATAATCTTTAATATATATATAATAGGAGAGAAATAATTAGTAAGATTTATACTACTTCTTTATTATATATAATAAGATATATATTCTTAAATTCTCTTATAATTCTTAAAAACCTTCATCTATAGTTATAAAATTATATTTAAAGAATAACTAAGAGATCTTATTAGACTATATTTTTAGAATACTAATATTTTTAAGGTTTTACAAGACATCTATAAATACTTAGATTATTACTATAAGAGATCTAATATTATATAGAGATATACTTCTATAGTAATATCTTGATTTTATCTATAGCTATCCCTATAGAACTCAAGAATACTTAGTAAATACTATAAACTACTATTATTATAAATAATAGTAGTATTGTCACTATTAGTAATAATAATCGCCTTCCTATTTAAGAAGTTAGTAATATATTCTTTTAATTTTTAATATTCTATAAAGTTATAATACTTATAAATCTTATGACTTATAGGAATAATTTGTTTTTTTAGATTATAACTAAAAAGCCTTATTTTGTAATATATTTTATAGCTGAAAGATAGTTAGATATAATACTAATATTCAAGTTTTATAAAAAAAAGTATTATTATAATATTTAGACTACTATTTAAAAAGTCGATTAAAAAGGAAGTTAAGAATATTATTACTAATAGTATTATAGAGATTATTTAGTATAATTCTACCTTCTATAAGAATTATAAGTATTTTAAATCTTATATTATTAGTAAAATTTAGAAAAAAGATATTAATAAGATATATGAGAAGTAAAGATTTATAATCTAAAGTTTTAGAAATAATAATAAGTTTAAAATATTAATATAAATATTAACTATCTAATAAAGTAATAAGTAGTTAAGTTGAGTTATAGCTCTAGCTTTCTTTTAGTATAATACTAGAATAATATAGCTTTATAACATTATATAAAGTTTTATTTAAATTAAAATAGAACTTATAAGGTGTATTATAATTAAACTACTCTTATATCTTAAGGAGTAATACCCCTTAGGCTTTATAATAATTATTATTAAATTACTATATATTTTCATTAAAACTAGTACTTATTAGTAGGTAACTTATTCTAAGTATTATAAAGAGTAGTTATAAATAGAAGTATTAATATATAACTTATACCTCCTTATCTTATATTTTTAAAATAATGTTTTTAGCCCTATAAATATATAAATTAATAATACTTTTAGCTTTTTAGATATTACTTTCTTATATTATAAAGATAAAGAACTCTAAGAAGCCTTATAGAAAGCTAAACCTAAGATAGTTTTCTGAAAAGTAGTATTACTAATATTTAATAGAAATATCTTATTACTTAATAGTAATATTTTCTATTTATATCAAAAGTACTAAGAGTAGAAGTTAGCTCTTATTAATATATATATGATATTGAAAATACTTAAAAAGGTATATATTGAATAATATAAATATAAAGTATATTTCATCTTAATATACTAACTTAAAATACTATTTAACCTCTCTTATATAATATAAAGTAATAACCCTTAAGTAATCATATTACTATACTTAATAAATATTTTAAATAGTAAATTAAATACCTTAACTATAATTTTAACTTGATACTATTTTATTTCTCTAAGGTATACTTTCATATATTCATTAATAGTTTTATTACTAATAATACTAATTTCTCGTCTTAATTAGGATTTATAATAATCTTAAGCTAAGAGACTGCTACTAGTAATAGTTAATTTAACTTCTATAGTAATTTTATATTCTATTCTTCTATTTAAAATATAAGAATTACTAGGAATATACTCTTTTAGAGATTTATACTATAATAATTAGTATAGCCTTTATTTATAGTATAGTTATATTACTTAAGAAGATTTTTAATATTAAAAACTCCTTTAGATCCTAACTATTATATATATTAACTTATACTTACTCTATAAATACTTTATAAAACTTAATACTACTAAAGGAAAACACCTTATAATTACTATTATAATATTAAAGTAATTATATAAATACTATAAGTTTTATAAGATATAGTAAGTTGATAGAAAAAACAATATTACTAATACTTTTATAAAAAGCATATTAAGTTAGACCCTCAAGAGATTTATCAATTTAAACTATATAATTATTTAAATAGAAAGATAGATAATTTAAGCAGACTAAATAAAAAAGTATTTAAGTCTTATTAAGGTAAAAAAGTATAAATTACTAGAAATACTATTTTTCATATACATAGATAACTATTAAGATATATAGTAAAAGAAACGTTACTAGTATTAGTTATATTATACTATAAAGTTTATAGTAATTATATATACTACTATATATATAGTAATATGCTTTCTATACCTTATTAGTAATAGATACTAAATACTTAGTACTAGCTATAACTAAAGATATAGTAATTAGTAGGTAATTACTATATATAGATCTAAAGCTTTATATAATACTACGCGGTATATAATATAATGATAATAATAACAAATAACTAGAATACTATTCTATACCTATATAGCAAGATTATATATAGTATACATTACCCTCTAGATAAACTAACAGATAAATATAAAATATCTAATTATAATTATTATAATTCAAATTATATCCCGCTTGACATAGTAGTTTAACATCTAGCTAGCTTTTACTATTTTGAAGTAAGAGTAGTAGCTTCGAATCTTATAGTAAGTAATTACGACTAGTATTCCTACTAGTTATATAAACTAAGTATAGTAGCCATTACTAACTATTAGCTCTTATTAGTAATTTTTAATAGCTAGTAACTATTAATAACTAGTAATAAGTATTACAAGCTAGTTAGTTTTAATATTATATAACTAATTATAATCCTTTAAAAGGTAATTACAATAGATATAAGTATATATATACCTTCTATTTATCAACTATTATATTAACTAATTATAACTATTATTTAACGTTTTCTCTAATTGAAATAGTTCCTTAGTACTAGTAGTATCTATAGGATAAATAAGATAAGAGCTAAGTACTAGGTATAGCTTCTTTTGAAAAGTTCTAAGAGGTATATGACTTTAAATAGATCAAAGACTTTTAATATAACTAAATGATTAAAGTTATTAGTATATGAAACTAAAGTTTAATAAATTTATTCTAAATATCATAATTAATAGGTAGCCTATAGATATTTAAAAGAAAATTGTCTAGTTATTTAAGCTAGTAACACTAGAGACTTAACTTTAACTAGGTAATGGCTTAATATTAATACTTTACTACAATATTAAATATTAGATCATTGTATGATGTTATAGTAATATACTTATAAGGGTTTTAAAGGTTATGTAGTTATATTAGAAATATGTATACTTATATAAGTATTATTTATATATTAGTTTTACTTGATTAATATATTAAGATTATATATTAATAAGAATAAGCTAAGTCTTACTATACTTATAGAGGGATTATAAATTAAGTTATATTAATAGTAGAGAACGTTTGTATTAATAATATAAAGTCTTGTTTTAAAAGCAGGTAAAGCTTAGTGGGGATATTAGAATTATAGATATTAGGATAATAAAAAATATTTGGATAGAATACCTATAGTTAGTAGTAATTAGATATCTTAGGATATTGAAATTGTATGTTAATAACTATAAAGGTATAAAGGTATCAGGACGCAAACTTAGAAAGTTATTATAGAAAGAGTTATTAGTTATTTATTATCTATAAAAGAGTTAATATAAGGTGGCTATACTAACTGTAGTTATAAAGGATTCAGTTCTAAATTAACTAGGGGCCAGTTATAGTAGTAAGTAAGGGAGTAGGAGGGTTAAAGTTATACTTTAGGAAGTAATATATCTACTAATAGTTCTAGTAGACAGGAGGCTATTAGCTCCTCTTAATATTAAATATTTTATTTAAATAAATAATACTTTAATATTTATATAAAGATTATAAATACTACTAAGGTTTGTTATAATTCTTATAAACTCCTAATAAGTTTAAATTATAGATTTCTATCAATTTTATAATAGAACTACTATGTCCTAGAAAGGGCTTCAAGGTTTTTAATAATAACTATAAGTTAGCTGATTAAATATATCTAGTTAGAAACTATAATATTTATAACTACTAAAGTTTATATAAAGAGATTTTAAAATACTTAGTAGTAATTCTATAGCTTCCCTTTATTAATTATTACCAGTTCCAATTTGAATTAAGTTAATATATTTTACATATTATTATATTAATTAATAGAAGTATAATAACTATTATTAATATTGTTGTACTGACAAATAGATAGTAAGATAGAGAGGATAATAGTTAAGATTTAAATGTTTTTGGAAATAGATATTGTTTCTTATAATTTAACTAATTAATTTAGTTTATTATATATTAATCAATGCTAAGTAATAGCAATTCCTTAACTATTAGAATTAATTTAATTAGGCTTTTAAATAAGTTTAATATTATATTTATTCTGTATTGTTGGATAATAGAGTAGATTATTGATTTTATTTCAAAATAGGTTTTAATATTCCTACTTTATTTTAAACATAATAGTACTATAGCTTAAATAGTAATCGTATATATGAAATAAAACAATGAAATAGATATTAATAGAATATAATAAGTAGCTGAGAATCTTTAAACTAAGAATAAGGTATAGCAATTACTATATTATATTAAGATGTATTAGTTAAATTGGATTTTCAATTAAGTAGTTTCTAAATACTAGATTATTATTATACTAAACGTACTAAATATTTTATTGGATATGTTTATAAATATGTATTGAATGTTTTATACTAATCTTATTGAATGGGTAGAAAATAGCCTATTACTATTTTAATAATATATATATATATATTTATATAATTGTATTTGCATTTGTTTTAGAGAGGTTATCAGGTTTAAGAGAAATATAAAGTTAAGGAGATATTAATAGTAAAGAATACTTTAAGTTGAAGATATAATTATGATATACTAATTGAGTGAAAAGGTTAGAATATCTGAATATAGAAACTTTTAAATAGCTGTATTAATGATAAAGCTATATTATAACTTGAGTTATAATATAGAGATATCAGAAAGAGTAATAAATTAATATTAATCTATTAAGAATAAAAACTATATAAATTACAAATTAAGTAGTTTAATAACCCCTAGGAGATATATATAAGGTATTATAAGATTTATTAATTAAGTATTGAATAAAGCAATTGAATAACAAGATTAGTATCATATTATTCCCCTTTATATTCCTAATACTCGTTATTTCTTTTATTATTATCTTACTCTTCTTATTCTTGTTTATTAGGAATAAGAATAAATAATACCTATTTATAAATAGAATATTATTAATATTGATAGGAACTAGTAGTTATATAGTAGTTATAGATAGTCAAGCTATTATTAATAAGGGTAAAGATAGACCTATAATATTGATAAAATATATTATAACTACTAGAATATATAATAATATTTTATTATAGAAAAGGTGATATAATAAAAGTAGGAAAGAAAAAGAGGAGAAACTTATTATTATCTATATAATACTATTAAAGTTAGTAAGGACCTAATTAGGAATACAAATAGAAGTTAATAGAAGAGTATTTAAAATATACAAAGAAAGACTAGTAAGTATAATAATAATATAAGCTGGGGGTATTTATTAAATATAATAGGAGTAGTTATTATAATAATAGACTATAGTAGAAGACTCTAGTAAAAAAATAGAAGTATAGTAACTTTTAGTATGACGTTTCTTATTAATAGCTAGAATTATAGAAGCAATAATATATTTATCAAATATAATGAAAGGAATAAAATTTTATAATTAATAATACATAATCCAAAGTTAGTAGTAAAAAGATAAAAGCTCTATTTATGTTTATTCTTTTATTGTAAATATTTATAATCAGATTAATTATAATTTAGTATATAAGCCTACGAGAAGCTATTTTTATTATATTTAAAATACTAATTAAAGTAGGTAGAGATAATTATATTAGAAGGCTAATTCTCCTTCTTATTAGAATTACTATTAGTAATATAGTTACTATAAATATAAGTAATAAGTTTAGAAAGAATATAATAATAAGAAGAAGAATTGATAGGAAGTTTAAAACTAAGAATAATAGTAATACATATTATAATAGAAAGAATATAAAAAGAAGAAATATAAGTAGAAGAATAATAAAGTAACAATATTATAATAAGTATAAAATAAGAAGTTATATAATTCTAAGGAAAGAAGAATAGGTATATATGAAGAAAGGAAAAAGGGATTTTTATAAATTAAGAAAAAGATGAATATAATATAAGATTATTTAGGGTAAATATAATATACATTTTCTTATTAATAGGATTATTTAATATTAGTAATATTCGAATCTTCTTATTAGTAGGATTATTTCATATTAGTAATATTTAGGAGAGATATTTTAGACAGATTTGTCTAATTAGTTAGATTGACTTAGGTAATTAGATATTATTAGTATATAATTAGAATTCTTAATAGTAAATATTATTATAGTACTAGGTTAAAGGATAATAAGGGGTATATTATAGATTTAAGGTTTCAAATTTATATAAAATATTACTATTAGGGCTTTATATAACTATTACTCTTATGATTTAGTAAGGGGTTTTTACTTTAGATGTAAATTCCTTAAGTTTATCATAATTCTATCAAGATACTACTAAAGTATCTCTTGTGGCTAGCCTCTAATAAATTTCGAATACTAATTTATAACTTTATATATAAAGTTTAGTTAATAATAAGACTATGAAATTATACAGTTATAAGTTGAGAATGTTGTAATAAAAGAAGAATTATAATTAATTACTTAAGTGTTATATATAGTATCTTATTGGTTTTAAGATTATATTTCATCAATTATTCTTATAATAAGATACTTAAGTCTAGAAACCTAAAATATCTTTTAATGTATTAAAGTAGTGTTTTGAAAATATATGTAATTTATACGATTAAACTAGATATTAAATTAATAGCTTATCTTACTATATTCTTCTTTTTATAATATTATTAACATTCGAATACTTTACTTATATACTAAAGGATTCAACTTATTATAGAGACTTAATTTGACTATTTATATTAATAATTCGAAATCTTTTAAATAAAGACGTTATAGGGAGTTATATAGACTTTTGGAGTTTTCTCTATAAGGCCTATAATATATCTTATTTAAATATCTTTAATAATATTGATTAAGAATTATTGATATTTTTTATCATTTGCCATTAAAAATAGAATCTTTAAGAATATCTAATCTAGATACTTCAATAATTTGATCATATTATTCTTTCTTCAGAATCTTACTCAAGATTAATTCTTAAGGAAATTCTCAAAAGAGATTTCAATAACTAATCATCTCATAAGTCTTTAAGCTTTAACTTCTATAAAAAAATAATATATTAAGTAAATTACTAATCAACTTCCTAAAACAAGAAGGTATTTTCATTAAGTATTTTAGTACTTAGAAATCTATGAAATTAGAATAAAATGTACTTCTAGCTTAATAGCTTTTTAATACTGTAAGACTTATAATTATTATATAAAAGTCTTTAGCTTTATATAGAGAATATTTAGCTCCCAGCTAGGACTTATATTCTTACTTACTTTATACTAATGGCTATAGCTACAATTATTTCAGGTCTTTAAATATTATATAATAAATTTATCTTTAAATTATACGTTTCTTACTATTAGCTAATAATAACCTCTATAACAGACTTCAATCTATATATCTCTTCACTTACTTAATAAACTATCTATAAGATATAGTTCAAATATTTAGAGTTATCTTTTAATACTTCCATTTTAAATACTAGGTTTCTCTTGATTACTTTAATTCTATATCTTTTAGTACTACTAGTAACTTTATCCTCTAATAATTCATTAAGGCTAAATATAATTATAGTTATTATAAAAAAGGCTAAGGAAATCAATAAAGTTACTTTTATATAAAACTAGCTTCTTTGGGCTTTTATAAGAGTAGTTATAGTTCTTATAGTTATTAAGAGCTTTTATTAGGTTGAACTTCATATTACAATTATGAGAATTAAGTATAGTAATAAGTAGTAGCTGGAAGTATTCTTATTCTTATTATTATTATTATTAGGAGTATTATTATAAGTAAGGATACTATTATAAATAGCTTTCAACTGAGGCTTCAAAGGACGGTTAGCTAGTTTTCTATCGCTCTTTTTTATATCTATAACTAGTATTATTAAGATATACTAGTAGTATTATTAGTACTTAGCTAATATGAATTAATATTATAAGTATTACTATAGTAAGTTTAATATTTTAAAGCTACTATTAGCATATTAAACTAAAACGTTCTATATAGACTGTCTTAAAGCTTATATTAGTAAGTTTATATACCTAAATATTATTCTATTACTTTTTAGCTCCTATATACTTCTAAATTACGACTTAGTCTAGAGTAATAGCTATACTAAGAGGTTCTTTTAACTATATTTAATTATAGAGATATATATAAACTATAGTATATAATTAGGTATTTTGCTTTTATAGAGATCATTTACTAAGTATTATATAAAGCTACTTATTAGGTAGGAGGCTAAATATATAAAACTCTATAATTATTATATATAGTAAGGAGATATAATCTAGTAAACAGAACATAGAGCTAAATATGACTATATATACCATATAAGACTCTTTTTCAAGTAATTTAAGTAGGGTAATACTTATAGAGACAATACCGGCGTCTAGAGTTTAACTAGTGTGATCTCTACTATTATATGTAATTAGGGGATAAAGTCTAATATATATTCTTTATAGCTAAACATAGCTATGCGTACTATATACAGCTTTATTTCAAGTAGTTTAAATAGAATAAGGCTTATAGAGATAATACTAGCACCTAAGGTTTAACGAGTAAGAGTTCTACTTCTTAAGTATATTATTCTTAATATATCCCTTTAAATTTAAAAGCTTCATCTATAGGCCAGCTTTTTTAAATAATAATAATTAAACTTCCTATTTATATTCTATAAGAAACTCTTTTTATTATCATATTGTTTATATTAAACCTCTACTCTTATAATAAGAAGAATAATACTATTTATAAACTTTTCAGATATGTTTCCTTAATTAGAAGATACTTCTAATACTCTCAAGCCTTTTATTTAATTCTCTTTTATTATCATCCAAAGTCTATAGATACTAATTAATAGTTAAAAGTTTTATTAGAATTCTCAAATATTAAAGACTTCTCTTAAACTTCCTCTTTATACTATAATTTGAAATAGTTTAATTAGTCTATTATATTAATCTAAATAATAAAAATATCAAATTAGTAGTTCTAAAGAGGTTTTATAAAATTATTAGCTATAAAGTCTCTTAAAGATATATATTCAATTTTAAAGTATTCTTATTAGGTTTCTGATTATAATTAGTAATTATAGATATCTATATATTATAATTTTATATATAGTTTTATTATTTCAATAATTTTGAAATATATTATTTACTAGTTATTATATCAGATTTAAATAGTAAGGCGAGGATTATATATCTTACTTCTACTAGATTTATCTATTATAAAGTCTATTTAGAATATAATAATAAAGTAATTAGTGAAGATAACTTCTTAAGTAGCTTAAGATAATACTAAAAGCTTTGCTTTAATTATTTAAATAGTAATAATATCAAGAGAAGCTAATAGCTTACTTTCTACTACGACTATTAGTAGATATATTGCCTCCTAAAGTACGACTTTAGCCTTCTTACTTTCCTACTAACTATTATAACTAGCCCTTAGTTAATCTAAGGCTAAACCCCTTGCGGCTATAATAGCTAGTATACCTACCCCGTATTAATCTTTCTAATAGTAAATAACTAATAACTCCTTTTATAATAACCTTACGCTTTTATACACTTATACTCTTATATCTTTATAACTATATATAATTTGAATATCTTAAGATATTTAATTATTACTAGCTATAAGTATTTTATTTAAATATTTATTATAACCTTAATATCTACAACTCTAACATCATGATAATAGACTAAGCCTTACTTACCCCCAAATAAGACTTTATACTACTAATATAAAGGTTCTCTATTACTAATATATAATAAATAAATAATACGATATATAGTCTAAATATAGGCTATTAAAAAGTATAATCTATTCAAATTAGAATAAAGCGCTTGAATATATATAATTAGAGTAGTTAGGCTTTATATAATCTAGTATAACTACATAACAAACTTTAGACTATATTTATTCTTAAATATCCCCCTAGTAGTAAAGCTACTAGAAATAACTTTATATTTCATAAACTATTCTAAATAGTATACTATTGTAAGTAAAATAAGTAAATCGTCTCAAAATAGCTATTAAAAATTTGAAATAAAAAATGATTCGTTATAATAAACTTCTTATAATCTATTGTATATTTAACTATTATATATTTAACTTTTAGTAAAGATACCTACTTAGCTCTTTGTAAAGTTATTATTTATTCGATTCTTAAATACTATAAATAACTTTTTCTTTATTCTTTACTTACTAGTTTCTTTTTTCTCCCTATATATTAATATTCTTTTTTAATAGTTACCTTCTTATACTTATTACTAATATATATTGATAAAATAGATTCTATATATTAATTTCTAGTATAAATAGTAATCTTTAATAATTACTAATATTCTAAGTATAACATAGTATTATTAAAGTTAAAATAGGTAATACAAATTTATTTGATATTACTATTAACCTCTTAACACACTTTGATCTAAATATCTTATTAAATAATCCTATACTAGTTTTTACTTTATTTATCTCTAAACGTAAGGAGATATTTATTAATTCTAATTTAAAAAACACTTAGAAATCGCAATCTACAATTATAATTAATATTTTTCATCCTTATTCTATTATTAATAATATTTCCCCTACTTAAGATACTTTCTTCTATTCTTTTCAAGTAACTTATTTTATTTAGTATTTCTTTTAAGATTATATATTATTTAATTAAATTTAAAAATTTTAGTTTTCTTTTATACTTCTTACTATTAATATTTTCATTAACCTTATTAATTTTATTTGTAATTATTTTATTTTTAAAATTCAAAACTAGATGACTAATACTATAAATACTTATCTAGTTAAAATAAATTTAATATCTAAGTAATAGTATAAAATTAAGATATATCAATTTAAGTTATTTATTTAGTTATATTTCACCTAATTTCCTAAGTTACTAGAATACCTCATACTTTTATTTCTACTTTCAATTTCCAAAATATTTAAAACTAGTAATATTAAAGTTAGTATTTTAAAAGAAACTATAATTATAATAAAGAAGCCTATTAGAGTTAAATACTCCTACAGATATCTTAAAGGAATTCCTATCCTATCTCTTGTTTCTAAAAATTAGAAATTAATCTAATTAGTAATTCTTTAATTATTAAAAAAGAGTAAGAAGAAGTTAAACCTATTATTAATAATATTAAAGATAAAGAGAATAGTATTAACGATCTTCTTAAATATCTAAAGAAATATATTAAGACTATATTTAAATCTATAAATAAGTCTACTTAAATTAGAAATCAAAAAGCTTCTTCTAAAATAGATAACTTTAAATATTAACTTGAGAATATTAAATATCAACTAATTAATTTAAATAAGAAGTCTATTATTATTGAAAATATTCTAATAAAGTCTACTCTTTTTAAAGAAAAGCAATTTAGATAAGATTATAGAGAAATATAATATTTAACTCTTTAAAATAAAGATAATTAGTAATACTTAACTTATTTAAATTATTCCTTATACTATTTATTATTTAAACTTTACTTTTTTATAAATATCATTTTTATATTATTAAAATTAGCAGCTAAGATTTACTTTCTAATTTTTATTATCAATATAAAATTAAGTTAAAAGGATTTTGTATTCTGGGTTCTAAAAAGTTTTTTGAAATATTTAAGAAATATCTTATCATTCTTCAGATTTCTAATGATAATAAAATAAGTAATTCAGCTCGAAACTTTAATTCTAAATCTAATTTTTCATAGTTAAGAAATAAGAAAGTTAGTAAAATAGGAAAAATATTCTATTCAAACTTTAGTTCAAATAATAGAAAGAGTTCAAATTAGCTTTCCTTAAGAATAAAAGTATATTTAAAACTACTATTAGAATTCTAACTATTATATAACTTACTATTACTTAGCCATTTTTAATATTACTATTTACTTCATTTCTTACTATTAGTTTTATCCCTAGTATTTAAGATATTTTGACTAAGTCTTCTATTGATTAAAATTCTATATCTTAAGTAATTATTAGAAGATTTAAAAACTAAAATCTTATATCTTAAGTAGTTTCTAATAGTTTTAAAAATTAGAATCTTAGTTTTAATATTCTAATAATTAGTATTAATAGTTGTCTCCTATCTTTTAGATATATTCTAATCTTAATTCCCTCTTTTGGAAAATATAATTAATTTTCTATATCTCTCTTAGTTAATCTTTATATATTAATAAGTACTTCTAGCTTGTTTATTCAGAATTCTAAGTTTCAATAGTCTATTTTAAATTAAATATAAACTTAGATAGAAAACTTTATTCCTTATAAATAACTTAAAGAATTCTACTACTTTCTAACTTTCTATATAGATACTATTAAGATATTTTAGTAAAATATTAGACTTTAGGAGTATAAACTATTTATATATATTATTTAAGTAGTTAGGAATAACTCTAGAAAGTCTATTTATCTATTTTAATTAATTGTAAGAATATTACGTATAGATTAATAAAGTAAAAGAAGATTTTAAATTATTTAAGCTTGATTTAAATTAAGTTCTTTATAAGTCTATTTAGTAATATTATATCTATAAGTATATAGATTGCTTTAAAGCTCCTTTTTAAGTATTCTTAGTATAGCTATATTTATTAAATATCTATATATTAATACTTAGTAGATAGATACTTATTATTCAAAATAGCTAATTCAATAACTTAATAATTATTCTAATAGATTCTCTAAATATCTCTAGAATTAAACTTAATATCTTGAAATAGTCTCTTTAATACTATAGTCTCTTTTGAAATATATTTAAGACTAAGAGGTTCTATTATAATTATTAATATTATAATAATGCTTTATTAAGTAGCCTTCTCTTAATTTAATCTTATAAACAGAAAATCAATAAAACTATAATGTAATCTTTAAGTATTTTTATAGTTTATAAAAAGATATCTTTGATAATTAGAAGTATTTAAAATATCTTATTAATACTCCCTAGGTTTCTAAACTATAATATTAAGAATCTCATTTTATAAAAATATCAAATTATATAGCTTATAATATTTTAATATATTCAAGAAGGATTTATAAGGTATTTTAGAAGTAGAAAGTATATAAATAAGATATCTAGTTATATTATAATTAATATATAAAGAATCAAACTTACTTTTATTTAATATATATAAATCTCTTAAGGTATAATTCAACTACTATTTATAATATAAAATACTACTAGAAATAATATTACAAGAGTTAGCTTATATTTAAAATTTAAATATTCTGCGACTTTAGTAATATATATATTATAAACTAAGTAAACGTTCTAATACTTTTTATTTCTTACTATTTAAATTCTTAAGAAATACTTAATAGAATCCTATTCCTAAAGTTTATAAGCTTATTTTATATTTATAATAGTTTTAAGAATATCTTATTTAATTATTTTATTATATCAGAAAAGAATATTATCTATATAGAAAAAGATATAAATATTTAAACTCTTATTCTTAAAGATAGATAAAACTCCTCTAGGTATAATAGAAGACCTAATAACTTAGGAGTTATATAAAAGGTTTTATATTAAAGAAGGGGTATATCTTAAAGTCTATAAAAGACTTATTTAAGCTTGGCGTATTTCCTTATAACTTTGAGTTTATTTAGTAATTTAACTATTATTAGAAGTCTATTAAAATCTCTTATAGTATTTAGAAATATATTAATGATGTCAAATGATAAGACTTTGAAGTTAAATCATATTATAATTCCTATAGCTATTTGAAGTATTTAGATAATTAATATTACTATATCTATAGTTTATCGTAGATTAACTAATTATATATTTCTATATATATAAATCCTTATTTTATATTATTCCAAATAACTATTTATATTTATTTTATAAGTAAAAGCCTATTTAAGAAGAAGGGGTTTACTTTTAATATCTTAGTAATCTATTTCTCATTAGTATTCTTTTCTTTTAGCTTTATAATTTTAGCTTTCACTATTTTAGTAAAACGCTTTGATAATAATTCTAGTAAATTAGTAATATCTTTTTAAATCTTTAGTAATATAATTAGTTAATTAATATATATCCAAATCTTAGTAGAAAGATCTTTCTTCTTTAATACTATATTTCAAAAAATAAAGAATACTATTAAGAAGTTAAGACTATTTTTACTAAGCCTCTATCACTAATTAAATAAATAAATACTAGCAAAACAATCCTATTCATACTTTTAAATATAAAATACTACTATTATATTCTTTTGAAAATATTATATAGTTATTAATGTTAATTTCTAGTTATAATTACTATTATTATCTATTTTTATAGTCTTAGCCTATTTCCTAAGTAGTTAAATTTATTATCTTAATTAATTAAAGTTTAGAGTTATTCCCGCTTGACGTAGTGGTTTAATATCTGGCTGGCTCTTACTATTATGGCAAGAGTAGTAGGTTTAAATCCTACGGCGGGTAATTATAACTAGTATTCCTACTAGTTATATAAACTATATAGTAACCACTACTAGCTATTAGCTCCTACTATTAGCTATTTATAACTAGCGACTATTAATAGCTATTAATAAATACTACTAGCTAGCTAGTATCAATATTATATAACTATAAATTTTTAAAGAAATAATTATAATAGATAGGCTTATACTTTCCCTATTTATTAGTAATTATATTAACTAACTATATTATACTACTTAAGGTTTCTTCTATTTAAATAGTTCCTTAGAACTAGTAGTATCTATAGGGTAAATAAGGTAAGAGCTAACTACTAGGTATAGCTTCCTTTAAAAAGTCCCGAGAGGTATGTGACTTTAAATAGATCAAAGACCTTCAATACAACTGTTAATAAAGTTTAGAGTTATATTTTAGTTTTCTCTAAATTAGTTAAATAGGAATTTAAAAATATTTATTTCTATACTTATTTAGAATAAGTATCCCCTCTTAACTAGCTAGACTTTTAACTTTAAATATACTATTTAATCCTCTAGTTATTTATATCCTTTTAAACTCTTATTATTATTAAGAATTACTTCTTCTAAATAAGACTAATTAGAATTCTAAGTTAGTCCTAATAGTTTAAGTAGTAATTTAATATAATTAAACCCCTTCTATTAATTTTAAACCTAACTCTAAATTTAACCTAATATCTCAAGCTATTTCTAATATTAATAAGATAGTTAGTAGAAGGAAAACCCTTCTGTTAAGTATTCTTATTATTTTAAAATCTCTAAATACTTTAAAAATACAGTCTTCCTCTTCTTTAGTACTTAACTTAATAAGTAATTTTACAACTTCTTTTATAAATAGGTTATACAAATCTTATCTTAAAAAGAATCCTATCTTATTAAATTTAATATTTTAAATAATAATAATTTTCTAAAGAGTAGAGATTTAAATCTTATAGAATTTATATATATTTAGATTATAACTTATTAAATATCTAATATACCTCTTGAATTTAATTTTAAATGATTTCTTATAATACCTTATTTATAGTATTTCTTAAGTAAGTATATTTAATATCTATAAATATAAATCTATCCCTAGTAATATTATAAGTCTTAATAGAAACTTAGAATATACTCCAATACTTATTAATAGAAATACTGTTTAAACTAAGTTTCTATAACTTTATATAGTAATTTCTAGTTATGTTAAATATTTAGAAATATATTATATAATATAGCTACTATTTAAATAAATTTAACTTAGAGGTTAAATAGTAGTTTTATAACTTCTTATATTTTTATTCTTTAAGTAATCAGTTCTTTTCTAATATACTTACTTATTCTAACTAGCTTTTTAATATAAGAAGGAAATAACTCGAAATTAATCCTTTATTTAATCACTTATATTTAGTAATTAGTTTCTCTATTAATTACTATTATGATCCTTTCAATATCCTATTCAATATTATATATTAAAAGACTTCCCTATTACTTTACCTATCTTTCAAATATTTTTAATATTAAAAATATTAAATTATAGGTTTTATTAAGTAATATAAATGTATTGAAAAAACCTAAAGATTCGTATTTAATAACAAATACTTAGGAGTTACTTATAGAAACTTTGGAAAAGTTAAATAAATCCCAAGTAATATAGTAAAATAGGCGAATTAAGTATAGCTCTAAGGTTTATCTAAAGATAACTTATTAAGAATAAGCCTTTATATAATAAGAATAATCTTATTACCTTAGTCTTATAATTTTCATCTCTTAAGTATTAAAAACTAAATACTTAAGAATATTCTACTTAAAATATTCTATTTAAAAGTATTACATATAATTATTATTAGATTATATTTCTAGAAGAGCTATTTTAAGTAAAGTTGAGAAAATAATATATTTAAAGATTTTGTAATAATGTTTAAACTATTTGAATATATTATAAGATAATTTAAAACTAGCTTATATTTTAAGAATATAAAGTTATACTTTCTAAATAGCTATCTTGTAATAACAGATGAGTTAATTAAGCTATATCTAAGAATATAATTAGAATATATATGTTAGATTCTACTTTTATTAAAAGGTAGAGATTCTAAAATAATATTAATATAAAGGTTTTTAATATAAGTTATATTATTTAATATTAAGTCTAATATATTCTTCTTATTTAGACTATTGAAAATATTTCTAACTATTTACTTATTTCGTCTGATTATAGGGAGGTTAGTTAAACTATATTAGATTATATTTATTTCTTTACTTAATCTGAAAGATCCCTTTATGGAAAAATCTATTACATTAGTTATATAGATTATTCCATAACTATTAAATATTATACTTACTAAAAATAAATAAAGTTTTCAAATAGTTTAGAAACTCCTCAAGGGGATCTTAGTTAACTCTTTAAATAATAAAGGGTTAATACTTATATATATTAAGTTAGAAGGGTAGTAGTTACTACTATTAGACTTATTATTTAAAAGAGTTATTTTAACTTTTAAAATATCTAAAAATACTTCTTTAATTTTATTAGTATATCTTTTAGAATTCAACTATCCCTTTATTACTAGCTTCTAGTAGAATATATCGAGCTCTAAGTTATTTACCTTATTTATAATACTATTTTAAGTAGTAATCATTATCTAAATATATAGGAATCTTATATAGAAGCTTATAATAGTATACTCAATATACATATAGGTTTCTAGAAAGTATAAGTAACTTCTAAAGTTATAGGAGTAATTTAATTTCAGCTAAAATACTTTTTCTAACTTTCTTATAAGAATAATCAATTTAAATAGTATTTTATTATAACCTTTTATTGTGACTTTATTAACATAGAATAAAGTAGAAAAGACCTTTTTACTTTTAGCTAGATTATTAATTTTTAAGTTTCAAGTTTCTTTCTTAACAATATTCTAATACTAAGTTGTAGCTTAGTTAGGTAAAACATATTAACTAAATATTGAAAATTACTTTTTAATAATAAGAATTCCCTAGATTTCAGGAATCTAATATATAACTACTTAAAAGTAGATAGTATACTACTTATTATACTATATTAAACTAGAGATATTTAAATTAGTCTTCTTAAGAATTTCTTTATATTTTACCCTAACTTATTATTATATATTTAAATTACTCTAAATATACTACTATTTTAGAACTCTTAGAAAAGCTTAAAAGAAGATATTCTTATTATTAAGGAATTCTATTTAAATAAGTATTAGTAAACTGTTATCAATAGTTCTATTAATTTATATCTAAATTATATTATAGTATCTTTTCATCTCTTTATAATTAAATTTCTAGATTATTTAAAATTTAGGACGTACTATATAATAGTTAAAAATACTTTTAATTGAAAGAGTAAAAAGATTGATATCTTTAGATATCTATTAGGTAGTATTGCTTAAGATAAGTTATTTATTAAAGTTAAGTAGATTAATTAGTTTTAAGATATCAAGATCTAGTTTAACATTTAGATTAAAATACTTCTTAATATCTTAGCTAATTATATAGAGTTAAAATATAGTATACTAATAGTTAAAATTAGAGTTATTAGATAGTTTTACTACTATATTAAGACTACTAATAGTTAATTATACTACGTTTAGAATAATCTGTTAAAAGGTTGATATAATAGATTAAAAAAGATTTCCTTTATATTTATTATATGGAAGTAGTTTAAAAAGTAATTAAATATTCCTAAGCTTATAAGTATAATAAATTAATAATATAGTATATAGTCTGAATAAAGATTATTAAAAGATATAATCTATTTAAACTAGAATGAAGTATTTAAATGTATATAAATAGAGCGGTTAGGCTTCATAGAGTTTAGTATAGCCGCTTGGTAAGCTTTATGCTATATTTATTCTAATATGATATAAGCTAACTTAAAATCTCTATTTAAATATAATAAGACTTAGTTTATTCTTATTAGTAAATAATCTCAATATATTAAGTATAGCTAATGTATAAATAATATTTATATAGATATAAATACTTCTAATATAGTTTGATAGTTTTTAAAATCCTTATAATTATATTATTATAATACTTTAAAATATTTAGTAATTAGTATTATAGTAGTATATTGACATTAAGATATTATCTAATTAATACTTAGTTTCTAAAATCTTTAGTTTAATATAATAGCTTATAAGATAACTAGATAATTATTTTTTAAATATTTATAAATTATCTATTAATTATAGTTTTTTGGATAATTGTATTAAGGTCTAATATTATAAACTAATAGTTTTAATTATAAGAATTATAAAGAAATATTACTATATTTATCTTATACCTTTCTTCTTATAAATAGCTATATAGATTTTGAAGAGATTCTAAATCTATTATAAAACATATAGAAGAATAATAAGTTCTAAAACGCCTGATTCTTAGCGTTTCATTTTATCCTATTTTTAAGAGGTTTAGAAAGGCTCCTAGTTTTATAATTTTAGTAGTTACTTTTAGCTATATATATTAAACCTTAGTTTTAACAAAGCTTCTTTTATATAGATTATTATTATAAGGTCTTTTATTACTATAGGGTTAAATATTAGAATTAAGAGTATAATTACCTATAATAATAGGTAATTTCATTATTATTTTAACTAGTTATAAGCTAGTATTAGTATAAATACTATTATTAGGTACAATTTATAGTTAAGTCTATATATAGGGTAAAGAGCTTATATATTATTCTAGGTATAGAGTAAAAGTAACTAAAGTAGTAATAATGTCTTAGTTATTAACCGATTATATTATCAAGCTTCTAAATAAATATATGGTATATATTTAAAAGAGTTTTTAATTATTACTATCATCTATAAAATTAATATATATAGAAGTTTTAAAGCTATTAAATAAATTATTAGCTTTACAATTAAACTGTAAATAGAAACCTTTTATTTCACTATAGTATTATACTATTTATTTAACTTTTATATAGTAGTTACCTAAGGTGCTTTAGTTGAAATATGATAGTTAACTTATTATATGGGTAATATATAATATTATCATAACTATAATATAAGTAATAAAGCCGATGTCTTACTAGTAATATTTAATCTCTAGATAAAAAGCTTGATTATGTCATAATAGGAGCTGTTTAGCTTTTAGAAGGACTTTAAATTATTTAAAATATTATATATACTTTATAAAATACTTAAGGCGCTTCCTGATATATATTACTTATAAAGACTATATCTATTATACTACTTAATCTTAGGCAATTTTAATGCTAAGAAACTACTATAAGTCTTTACTTCTCTTAAAGTAATATTTCTATTATCAATCTACTAATTATATAAGTATTCCAGAAGTATTTTTAAAGAGAAAGAATATATATAACTCTTAATATAGAAGAAGAAGATAATATTTATTCTTAAGCTAGTAATATAACTTTTCTATAGTAGGTTTAAAATTGAAATATTTAAAGCTGATTTATAAGTAGTATTACTATAAGAGAAAAGACTCTTAAAAACTATATAATACTTTATGAAAATAATAAGTCTTATCTCCTATTAAATATCTTAGTAATATTTCTATATAAATAACCTTATTGAATACTATATATATAAAAGTATTAACTATATTATATTAGAATAATTCAGAATTAAAACAATTAGTACCATCAAAAGTTAAATAATGTACTTATTAAAGTATTTATATAAACCTTATATTTAAGTTATTGCTATTAATCTTTATAAACAATTAGTTAATTTTTAATTTTAAAGAAATACTTATACTTATCAAGACTAGCAATATTGACTTAATAGTATTCTAAAATTTTCAAACTTCTTATATAAGTCCTATAAATCCTACTTTGAAAATACAATTTAAAATAATTCCTAAAATAAACCTGTTTAACTACTATTATAACTTTAATATATAGATAAATAAGTATTATTGAGTAAAATATAAATAATAATAATAGTTTTTACTATAAGACTTCTAAAGTAAAAACCTCTATTCCCTCAATTTTAAATACTTTCTAATATTCAATTCGCCTTATAATTAAAATTTATTATTAGAACTCATAATATCTATATCTTAAAACCCTTAAGAAAGTTAAGTAGTTACAGCTTCTTCTAATCAACTATTTATATTATTCTATGGCTATAAGTAGGAGCATTGTAAAGTGTTTTAAAATAACTAAAACGTATTAATTAGAACAATAACTTTAAATAAAAGTCTCCTAAGTATTCTAATATAATGCGTTATCTATTCTTTAAAGTTAACGCTCTCTAGAAATAGCTAGACTAATTTTAACTAGTTCTACTATAATCACTAACTTTTATAACTAATCAGAGATTTTATTAGACTTAGACTATTTAGAATTATCTTATAAAAAGGTTAAATCCCTATTGAAACCAAATTCATCAAACGAGATATAACAGATTATTAAAACTTTATTTCAAAATATATTCTATACTTAATATTAATTAGTTAAGATATTACTAATTAGAAAGCTAATAAAATATACTTTTCAAAATATACTAACTCGTTATACTTAAGATTTATATATATAGTAAGAACTAAATATTTATAGTTATAAATATAGTAATAAGCTAAATCTAACTTTATAGTATTATCTTATGAAGTAATTTCATAAAGCTTCTATTAGTTGCGCTATACTATAAGGCAAGTAGTAACTATACGCATTACTATATATATAGTAGTATACCCTCTACGCCTTACTAGCAATAGGTACTAGGTACCTAGTACTAGCTATAGCTAATTATATAGCAATTAGTAAGTAATTACTATATTATAGATCTAGAGTTTTATATAGTACTTCACGCTACGTAATATAGGAATAATAATAATAAATAATTAGAATACTACTTTATATTTATATAGTAAGATTATATATAATATATATTACTTTCTAGATAAATTAATGCTAATTAGTAGTTAATCTTTCCATTATACTACTATACTATAGATTAATAAGGCTTATTATAATAAAAGAAGTAATTATGAAAACTCTATATTTAAAGTCTATATAAGATAAAGAATTATAAGATTTATTACTTAGATATTTTAGATCCTTCCTACTTTAGGATTTCACTAGGAGCTTCTAAATTATATACTAACTTCTTATAGATAACTATTATTATAATACTAATAACTATACTTAATTTGATTTTAAAATAAAGTACTTCCTAATAGCTACTACTAAGAGGCTAATAACTACTTTTAGTTTTTATTTATAGGAATATATTTAGTAAATGTAATAACTTTCTTTAAGCTATTACTAGAGTTTTAATACTAGAGATTTATAATATCTCTAGTTTTAAACCCTTAAGAGACCTATATAACTTCTTAAAAACTCTTTTAATACCCTACTTTTATAATAATATCTAAATTAACCCCTATAGGTAAAATACCTACCCTAAGTACTTCTATACTCCTAATAATAATACCCTTAAGTATCTCTATCCTTATAAAACTCTACTAATACTTTAAACTAATACCTTTTAGTTAAATCCTTAATCTTAACCCTAAGAATATTATAAATAAAGATTTTATAAAAATCTCTATTTATATAGTATACTAAGTAGCTTTCTATATTTATATAGAACTTTAGAGCTTTAAATTCTTTAAAATATTTAAAAGTAACTTTAAAAACTAACTTCTAACAACTTAATAACTCACTAGTATTCTTATACTATACTATTTTAAAAATTACTTTATAATATATAATATTAAAATTAATATAAATAATAATTAAATCTTTATAATACTTTACTAACTATCTTAATAATAAGAGTTTACCCTATAGACTTATAAGGAATTTTAAGAAGTTTTAAAATACTATATTAACCTTAGGAATAACTTTAAGAAACATTTTAAGTAAGTTAATAATTTTATACTAGAAGAATTAGATTTTACTCTACCTTTCTATAATCTTTAACTTAAAGTTAAATATATAATATTAGTAATACTTTTATAATAAGAAGTTAAGAAGAAATACTTATAGTTAATTTAGGTAGTTTATATACTTATAGTATAAAGTGGGAGACTTCTATTATAATAGTTAACTTTATTAACCCTATATTTAACTATCTCAAAGCCTCTCTAATACTAAGAAGGATACTATAAGTATACCTTATACTTTACTTCTACTACTCTTTTTAATAATATTTTAACTAAGTATACTATAGACTCTATAAAGCTATATAATAAGAATATAAAGTATAGTAGAGGCCTATATAATATATTTAAGACAAAGATCTATATCTTTTATAATTACAGCCTCAAGCTTAGTATCCTATATTATATATAGGCTAATATATTCTTAATTATACTAAAAAATTAAACTTTTAAATATTACTTTAAGTATTTAAGTAACCCTAGTTTTAACTTATAGTTTGAATAAACAACTTATTATATTAAAGATTACTTTAAAAATAATAAATATTAATAACTATATTTTTCTAATTAGTAAAATACTACTTTTCAAAATATTATAATTAAGAATCCTAAGAAGAATAAAAAAGAAGCCTTTAAGGCCTTTATACTAAAGTTTATACATATCTAGAAAGCTTTCCTATCTAACTTTTATATGAATATAGTACTCTACTTCTAGCTTATAAATATATATTATAATATACCTAAATACTAGTTAGCCTTCTTTAGCTTTATAGTAACCTGCTAGAGTTTTTACAACTAGCTAAGATTAGCTACAAATAATACTATATTACTCCAAAAGTTATAATATATTTAGAGTAGTAGAAATAATATCTAGAAGTAAGTTAATAATTAATTTTAAGTTAACTATATATATAACTCCCCTTAAAAGTACCCCTAAAATGTTATACTATATAATACTTAATACCTTATTTATATAACTTTATAAAACTTATAACTACTTATTCTAAATAATACTTATCCTCCTCATCTAGCTATATATAACTATTTAAATAAGAAATACTATATATATAGCAAAACAAGTTACTAGTCTATAAGGTATATTTTTAAAGAGAAATATACCTTATTTAACTAATATAAGTTAAATATTAACCCTAAAGTGTATTTTATAATAATATACCAAACTTTCTTTATAAAATATAAAAATATTAATAATTTAGATAATAACTTTAAAAAACCCCTTTAAAATCATAAGCCTAATAATATTATTATATAATACTAAATATAGTATAATTTTAAAGATAAAACTACTATTACTCCTAAATAGTTTTTAATATTATTTTTTAGTAAAAACCCTATTACTTTCAATAGAAGTAAAATCACCAAAATCCTCTAAAACTAAGTAATACTCTATACTCTTACTTATAATAATACCTCTAGTAGCAAAATTAAGAAGAAAAATAATACTATAGCCTCTATATCTATATTTATACTCAAAAGCTATTATTTAAATATTATTTTTTAAAATATCTTACCTAACTTAAGTATAATTAGCTTTTTAACTACTAAGTACTCCTAATTCACTATACTTAAATAGACTATTAACCCCTTTATAACCTTTATACTTCTATAAGGCAAACTAGTAATAATATATTTTAATAAAACTTCTCTAATTACTATATTTAGAATAATTAATATTCCTATACCCCTAGGTATTATTATATTTTATATAATACTATATAATACCCTTTTTGTATTCTATCTTATAAATATAAATTAACTTAGTATTATATTTGACAATATATATAACTAGCTCTACTAAAATAAAAAAGTTATCTTAATTATTTAAAAATAGAAGTATTTATAGCTACTTTTTAATAAGGAGAAAATAATTACTTCTATATATCTTATAGAGGTAGAAATATAGAGACTTTACTACTATTTTAGATATTTAGCTGTTATATATTTCTATAATATCCTCAATAAGGCGGAATATCTAGTTAAATATCACACTTTTAAAATACTTAAGAAGTACTATTACTAATACTAAATATATAGTATAGCTTTTTTATACTTTCATTTTACTATTTATAGTAATATCAACTTTAACTTTAAGATTATTATTAATATTATCTATATTAATAACTACCCTATACTCTATATTGTTAATACTATAATAGTATTTAATACTACTTAAGTTTTATTAAATATCTTAGTAAAAGTAATATAAGAAGCCTTTAAAGTATACTAAATCGATATATACTAAAGTTTTCCTGATTTTATTATAACTAATATAAATATAATGTTTTAATCTAAAGACTTTAAATTAGAAGTAAAAATAATAGGATTAATAGTCCGTATTATTCTAATTGAAGTATATAATAGTATTAGTAAGATTAAATAATACTATATATTTTTCTACTATATATATAAGATCTACTATAACGAAGTACTTACTACTATTTAAAAAATATCTCTTTAAATAATATATAAGATAATTAATAATACTACTAAGCTTAATAACTTTATACTTACTCTACTTATTTTTAGAATATATTCATACCTTATAGAAAATTTAGCTTTTTCTCTAGATATTATTACTTGAATTTATACTATATATAAAACTATTGAAGAAATCTACTAGGAATATACTAAGTATACTATTAATACTACTTTAGTAATATATAATAGCTTAGATATCTTACGTATTATAATCCTTCTACTCTAATTTCTAATATATATATAGCAAGAGAAAAACAGCTAGTAAGACTTATATTACCTCCTTACTATATATAGTAAAATAAATATTCTTAAATTTCTTTATAACTTTTAAGAATTTCAATTTATAACTATAAAACTATATTTTAAAAATAGTAACTAAAGGATCTCACTAAGCTTTATTAGTAAAATACTAATACTTTTTAAGATACTAATACTTAAAAATACTAATAAGATATCTATAAAAACTAATATTATTATAATAAGAAGCCTAATACTATATAGAGATATATATTCCTATAGTAATACCCCAATCTTATCTATAGCTATCCCTATAGAACTCTAGAATACTTAGTAAATATTATAAACTACTATTATTATAAATAATAATAATACTACTACTATTAATAATAATAATCCCCCCCCTATTTAAATAGTTAGCAATCTACTATTCTAACTTCAAGTACTTTAAATCAAACTAATTTTAAGTTATATAACTTATAAAAATAATTTAACTTCTCTAGATCTCAGCTAAAAACCTTATTTTATAATATATTTTATAGCTAAAGAATAATCTAATATAATCCTAATACTTTACCTCTATAAAAAAAGTATTATTATAATACTTAGACTACTATTTAAAGAATTAATTAAAAAAGAAGTTAAGAATATTATTACTAATAGTATTATTAAGATTATTTATTATAATCCTATCCTCTATAAAAGTTATAAGTATTTCAAGTCTTATATTATTAATAAAATTAAAAATAAAAATACTAATAAGATATATAAGAAGTTAAGACTTATAATCTAAAGTTATAGAAATAATAGTAAGTTTAGAATATTAATATAATTACTAATAATCTAATAAAGCAACTAGTAGTTAATTTTAACTATAGCTCTAGCTTTCTTCTAATATATTAGTATAACGATATAACTCTATAATATTATACAAACCTATATCTAAACTAAAATAGAACTTATAAAATATATTATAGTTAAACTATTTTTATACTTTAAGGATTAATACCCCCCTAGCTTTATTATAATTATTATTAAACTACTATATAGCCTTACTAAAACTAATACCTACTAGTAAGTAATATACTCTAAGTATTATAAAGAATAGTTATAAATAGAAATATTAATATATAACTTATACCTCTTTATCTCATACTATAAAAATAATACTTTTAGCCTTATAGGTATATAAACTAATAATACTTTTAACTTCACAAATACTACTTTCTCATACTATAAAGATAAGGAATTCTAAAAAGCTTTATTTAAAACTAAATTTAAAATAGTCCTCTTGAAAGTAGTACTATTAGTATTTAATAGAAGTATCTTATTACTTAATAGTAATACTTTCTACTTATATTAAAAATACTAAGAATAAAAACTCGCTTTTATTAATATATATATAACGCCTAAAGTGCTTAAAAAGGTATATATTAAATAATATATATATAAGATATACCTTACTTTAATATACTAGCTTAAAGTATTATTCAACCTCTCCCATATAGTATAAAAATAATAACCTTTAGGTAAAGACGTTACTATACTTAATAAATACCTTAAGTAGTAAATTAAATATTTTAATTATAGCCTCAACTTCATACTACTTAACTTCTCTAAAGTATACTTCTATACTTTTATTAATAACTTATTTACTAATAATACTAATTTTTTATTTTAACTAAAATTTATAATAATCTTAAACTAAGAGATTACTACTAATAATAACTAATTTGACTTCTATAGTAACCTTACATACTACTCTTCTATAAAAAATAAAGAAATTATTAAAAGTATACTTACTTTAGAGATTTATATTATAATAACTAGTATAAACTTCGCCTATACTATAGCTATATTACTTAAGAAAATCCTCTAATACTAAAAATTCCCTTAAATCCTAACTATTATATATACTAACTTATACTTACTTTATAAATACCTTATGAAACTCAGTACTACTAAAGAAAAATACCTTATAATTAATATTATAACGTTAAAATAATTATATAAATACTACAAACTTTACAAAATATAATAAATTGATAGAAATAATAATATTACTAATACCTTTATAAAAAGTATATTAAACTATACCCTCAAGAGATTTATCAATTTAAACTATATAACTATTCGAATAGAAAGATAGGTAACATAAGTAGAATAAATAAACAAGTATTTAAATATTATTAAGATAAAAAAGTATAAATCGCTAAAGGCATTATTTTTCATATAAATAGATAGGCACTAAAGTATATAGCAAAAAGAAAAATTACTAATATTAGTTATACTATACTATAAAGCAAGTAGTAACTATACGTATTACTATATATATAGTAGTATACCTTCTATACCTTATTAGCAATAAGTACTAAGCACCTAGTACTAGCTATAACTAATCGCATAGTAATTAATAAGTAATTACTATACTATAGATCTAGAGCCTTATATAGCGCTTCATGCTATATAACGTAGGAATAATAATAATGAATAACTAGAATACTACTTTATACCTATACGGCAAGATTACATATAGTATGCGTTACCCTCTAGATAAACCAACAGCTTCAAATATAATATTTATTAGTGTAAAAAGTATATTAATCTTTAATTATAGAGAAATATTATTACTAACAAAGTTTTAACTTAGAATTTATAGAATAGTTTATTCTTATACGTTTTAGCTTTTATATATATCTTGACAATTATTCTAATATATATAGTACTTCTATTTTAATCCTAAATATATAGAGTAAATAGCTTAAAATATATATCGTAAAAAATTAGATCATATTTCAAACGTCTATACTTAGAAACCTTATTATCATACTTAAAGATCTTAACATTAACATTATATTAATACTTAAACAAAGTAATAAAGCTCTTAAGTATTCCTATTATAATAGCTTTAATATAATTAAGAAAATAAAAATCTTAAGAATAATAAGTAATTTCATTTATAAATATTGAAATTAAAATATAACTGCTATAGCTCTAGTAATAAGAATAGAAGTTGAAAGTAAGATATTCCCTAGGGGTAGTATATAGAGTATTCTTATATTCTATATAGGAAATCTTGTATTTTACTTTTTAAAAATAAGTTAATAATTATTATATTTTAAGTAGCTATTAGTAATATTAATACCTTATATAATTAGGATAAGATACTTAAGAAGCCTTCTACTAGAATATCCTAATTACTAATACTAAAATTATTTATTACGTTTTAGAAGTCTTTAAATAATATTTGTAGTATACTATTAGTAGTAGTAATATTTAAGAGAAAACCTATACTATATTAAGTATACTATTGAAATAGTTAATTCCTTTTGAAATATTTAGTATTTAAAGACTGACTAGCGATATTAAATATTAATAACCATAATTTCCAAATAATTACTTTTTTATAATTAGGATAAGTAATTTAACCTAATATCTTACTAATAGTTTTATTTTTATAACTACTAAAAAGAAATAAGATTTATAATCAGAATAATATAAAAAGTAATATTATATAAATATAGTTTAAGTTCTTTATTATTATTATATATAATAAAGATCTTAGTATCTTTATAGCTTTTAATAAGTATAGGTTTTATAATAGATTAAGTATAGTCTTTTATGAGAACTTTTCAAAAGATTATAAAATACTCTATATTCTAGAAGATATAAACTAAAGTACTTAAATTAAAGATAAAATCATCTCAGAAAAAATATTATTAAAATCTCTTTTTGTATTGTACTTACTATATAGTATTATTACTACTTTAGCTAAAAAGCTAGTTATATAATTATTATTATTTAAAACTTTAAATTCTCTTTGAAAGGTTAGAATCTAAAATAAGTAACTATTCAATTTTCTTCTTAATTAAAGTATTTAATACTTTGCTTTTATAGGCTAATTAAAAGTATATATAATAATACTATATTAAAATCTAATTTAGCCTATACTTAAGAAAATATGAAGACTCATCTAAACTTAAAAGTATCTTTTATTACCTTAAGTATTTAAAATATGTGATGAATAAATAATACGGTATGTAGTCTGAATATAGGTTGTTAAAAGGTATGGTCTATTCAAACTGGAATGAAGCGCTTAAATGCATATAAATAGAGCGGTTAGGCCTTACATAATCCCTGCATGACCGCCTGGCAGACTCTATGCTGTACCTATTCTCACAAAATGATAACTAGAGCTTCTATTATAATATTAAGAATACTATAGCTAATCTTATTATATAAGAAAGTTTTAAGGAGACATTATATTTTTTCTATAATAACTAAGATAATTCTATCTAAAGATATAAAGTCTAAATAATTATAAATTGTAAAAATATAGCTTTATATATAAGATTCAACTAATAAGAAAATTAATGAAATTACAAGATTATATATTAAAAATACTTAAGTAATAGAAAACGTATAAATAACTATTTAAGCTTTATACATAAAATCGTATTACCTTTAAAATTATATTTTAGGTATTTTTTGTATAATAAAATATTGAAGTCTAAAAACTAAAGTATTTTATGATATATTAAAATAGTATTTTAAATTATAAATTATTTACAATATTAAGGTAATTATAGAAATTAGTAGCTTATATTACTATATATTCTTCTATATTATAGCTTTAATATTAAAATACCTTATCTATATACCTAAAGATTTAAGTTATTATATAGACTTAAATTAACTATTTATATTTATATTATCAAGTTCTTAAAATATAAAAACTATAAAGGCTATATAAGCTTTTAGACGTTTTTCTATAGGATTCATAATATCTCTTATATAAACTTCTTTAATAATATCTACTAGGAATTATTAATTTTCTTTATAATCTATGTCTATAAGAATAGAATTCTTAAGAATATCTAATTTAGATATTTTGAAAACTTATTAATACTATTTAGCTTTTAGAAAATGACTTAAAAGTAACTCTTAAAAGAATTCTAAAAAGAAGTTTTAATATATAATTATTTCAAAATAAAAGCAATCTTATAGATTATAAATTTTAACTTCTATCTAAAAAGTAGTATATTAAGTAAACTACTAATTAGTTCTCTTAGAAATAAAGAAAAGTATTTTTAATAGATATTTTAATAGGAAAGGCTAATAGCTTACTCTCTACTATAACTATTAGCAGATATATTACCCCCTGAAGTATAACTTTAGCCCTTCTATTTTCCTACTAACTATTTTAGCTACCTTTTAATTAATCTAAAGTTAAACCCCTCATAGTTATAATAGCTAGTATACCTACCCTATATCAACCTTTTTAATAATAAATAACTAATAACTCCTTTTATAATAACCTTACGCCCTTATGCTTTCATAACTATATATAATTTAAATATCTCGAGATATTTAATTACTACTAACTATAAGTATTCTATTTAAATATTGGTTATAACCTTAATATCTCTAATTTTAATATCTCTTAGACTAAATCCTATTTACCCCTAAGATAAAACTTTATACTATTAAAATAAAAGTTCTCTACTATTAATAAAAACTAATTTATAATCTCTATATAAATATAATAAGATTCAGCTTACTCTTATTAGTAGATAATCTTAGTATATTAATTAAATATAACTAATATATAAATAATACTAATATAGATTTAAATACTCTTAATATAACTTAATAACTTTTCAAACCCCTATAATTATATTACAATAATATTCTAAAATATCTAATAACTAGTATTATAATAATATATTAATATTCAGATATTATCTAATTCATACTTAGTTTCTAAATTCTTTAGCTTAATATAGTAACTCATAGGATAACTAGATAATTATATTTTAAATATCTATAAACTACCTATTAATTATAATTTTAAGAATGATTTTGTTCAAGTTTGATTTAATAAACTAATAGCTTTAATTATAAGGATTATAAGTATATATTACTATAGTTATCTTATACCTTTCTTCTTATAAGTAATTATATAGATTTTAAAGGAGTTTTAAATCTATTGCAAAAAATATAGAAGAATAATAAGTTATAGAATACCTAGCTTTTATAAATATTTTATTTTATCTTATCTTTAAGAAATTTAAAAAGATTTTCAACCTTATAACCTTAGTAATTACTTTTAGTCATATATATTAAGCCTTAGCCTTAGTAAAGCTATTTTTAATTATTACTATAAGATCTTCTATTACTATAAGGTTAAATATTAGAATTAGAAGTATAATTATCTCTAATAATTAGTAATTTTATTACTATTTTAACTAATTATAAACTAGTATTAATACAAATACTATTATTAAGTAAAATTTATAGTTAAGTCTATATATAGGCTAAAGAGCTTAGATACTAATACAAATATAAAGTAAAAGTAACTAAATAAAGTAAATATCTTAGTAGTTAAAATATATTCAAAATTATTATAATTTATATTCTTACTTAGTAGTTTCTTAATATTATAAAACTCTTAATTATTATATATAATTAGGAGGCAAGTCTAGTATATACTCTCTATAACTAAATATAGCTATATGTACTATATTAAGCTCTAATTTAAGCGGCTTAAGTAGCGCGAGACCTGTGGAGACAGCGCCGGCGCCCGAGGTTTAACGAGTGCAAACTCTGCCTCTCAAGCGGGTTATTCCTGACATCTGCCTCTCGAGCGCGTTATTCCTGACAGTCTGTCTCAATCTGACAGAACCCCTGCTGAAGAGCAGCGCGGGCGCTGGCACACAGTCTCCAGTGGGGCCTTTGGCAATCCTGGTCGTCGCGTCGCCGACGCGAGGCACGCGTCAGGTTAATTGGAACGCTTATTCGTCCTGAACTGTCTAAACCTGGCTAAACCTGGGGAAAAGTCGAGGGGCTGGGGAGTGCTTTGAGTGACAATTTTCCATCGTGGCACAATACCTCACATTCCTTCCGTCCCCCAGTGTCATTCCTACTCTCTCAACCTCATTATGGTACCATTCCCCCTAATACATCTGTCCCATTCAGTTGAAGCTTACCTGCCTCTTCGCTTGTTACTTCCCTGTGCAAGTGACAAGTTCGCATCATCGGCCATTCTTTGTACACACATCCAGACTGCGTGTATTACTCCGTTCCCGGGTCAGCCCTTACTACCCACCTAAGGCCCTCTTCCGTCTAACTGTCAACCATGCCTGCCAAGAAATCACGGAAGTCCGATGCCGTACGGCAAAGGTCTCGACACAGCGATATTCAGCGTATGTTCTCATCTGTCTTTGATGGGAGCCCTTTCCATATTGAGCACATCGGAGCGCTCATATGTTGCAGCTGGAGATCCAATCCCCAACAGAGGAAAGAGGCGTTACCGACCCGGTACCGTCGCTCTGAGGGAGATCCGCAAATACCAGAGCGGCACTGAGCTTCTCATGCGCCGACTCCCCTTCTCTCGCCTGGTAAGTATTTGGTCTATAATGTTCCGACGCGGGCTCCTGACTCGACGACCAGGTGCGCGAAATTGCCGAATCAGTCAGACCTAGAGGCGAGGCTATGCGATGGCAGTCGCAGGCAATACAAGCCCTTCAGGAAGCTGCCGAAGCGTTTCTTATCCATCTTTTCGAAGATACAAACCTTTGCGCCATTCATGCTAAGCGAGTCACGATCATGCAGAAAGATATTCAGCTAGCGAGACGGATTCGAGGGGTTTGGGGGGGCTTAGGCTGAAGCGGCTTGCGCGGCGTATCCTCGCCCTCGCGGAGTCTAACCTCTGTGTATTTCCGTGTTTCCCTACTGAAGTTCGTAATACCCATAGCACCTTTGGGCTCAGGTGGTTTAAAGAAGGGGACCAGACAGGCGTTGGTGGTAGCATTGGGGTTGGCCACATTTAACGGCTCGAACGTCATTTCTAGAAAATCTTCGTCCTATACGCAGCCCCAGAAAGGCATTGTTCCATGGAGCACCATGCCTCGCCGGCGAGGCACGTCCTCCCACTATCTCTCTTCCTAGTACCAGTTCTCTCAGGCAGCAGAGATCCTGCGACTCACGATGCGATGGGAATCTCAGTCGCTATACCCCTCATCTCCCTTATGTCCTAAAACCTTGTTTTCAAGCTAAGGGAATAAGAATACTATCATACTTCGAGTACTGCTAGGATATTCTTTTGAATTAAGACTTTAAAATATATTTTGAATAATTATACATATTAGTTTATTGTTATTAGTTTATTGAGAAAATGATATATATTATATATAATCTTAGTATATAGCTAGAAAGCAATATTCTAACTATTTGTTATTACTATATATTATATTCAATGATATATAGTATTATTTAAAACTATAGATTTATGATATAATAATTACTTACTAACTACTAATTAGTTTTACTATAGCTAATATCAAATATCTAAGATGACTAATTAATAGAATATAAAAAGTATATTACTATATATCTAATAGTATATATATTTTAAAGCTACTATCTTACAGTATTATAAAGTAGATATTTAGTTTATATAACTAATATATACTATATAGCTATATTAGCTATATAACTATATAGATTATATAAGCTTTATATATGGTTATATATTATAAAATTATTAGTTTATCTAGCAGGCGATACATACTATATATAATCTTACGGTATAGGTATAAAGTAGTATTCTAGTTATTAATTATTATTATTATTATATTATATAACATGTAGTATTATATAAAATTCTAAATCTATAGTATAGTAATTACTTACTAATTACCACATATTCAGCTACGGCTAGTACTAGGTATGTAGTACTTATTATTAGTAAGATATAGAAAGTATATGAATATATATATAGTAATATATATACTTACTATATACCTTATAGTATAGCATAACTAATAGAAATATAATGATAATAATTAACTATTAGAATACTACTTTCTATCTATATAGTAAGATTATATATAATATTATGAGTTATACTAAACTATTATTAGTTTATCTAGAGAGTAATATATACTATATATAATCTTACTATATAGTTATAAAGGGGTATTCTAGTTATTCGTTATTATTATTATTATATTATATAGCGTGAGGTATTATATAAAGCTCTAGATCTATAGTATAGTAATTAGTAAGTAATTGCTATATAATTAGCTATAGCTAGTACTAGGTATTTAATATCTATTACTAGTAAGGTATAGAAAGTATATTACTATATATATAGGAATATATATAATTACTATATACCTTTTAGTATAGTATAACTAATAGTAGTAACTTTTCTTTTTACTTTATATCCTAATATCTATCTATTTATATAAAAAGTAATACTCTTAGTAATCTATACCTTTTTCTTTTTATCTTAATAATATTCAAATAACTATTTATCTACTCTACTTAAGTTACTTATCTTTCTATTTAAATAATTATATAGTTTAAATTGATGAATCTCTTAAGGGTATAATTTAGTATACTTTTTATATAGATATTAGTAATATTATTATCTCTATTAATCTTTTATATTTTATAGAGTTTATGATATTTATATAACTACCTTAATATCATAATACTCATCATAAGATAATTTCCTTTAATAATACTAAGTCTTATAAGATATTTATAAGGTAAGTATAAATTGATATATATAAAAATTAGAATTTGAAGGAGTTTTTAATACTAGAGGATCTTCTTAAGTAATATAACTATAGTATAAATAAAATCTATACTAGTTATTATAATAGAAATTTCTAAAATAAGTATACTCCTAATAATTCTTTTGTTTTTAATAGAAGAATAATATATAAAATTACTATAAAAGTTAAACTAACTATTACTAGTAGTATTCTCTTGACCTAAGATTATTATAAATTCTAATTAAAATAAGAGGTTAGTATTATTAATATATTAGCTATTAATAAAAGTATAAAAGTATACCTTAGAGAGTTTAGGTAGTATAAAGTTGAAATTATAGTTAGAATATTTAATTTATTACTTAAGATATTTATTAAGCCTAGTAGTATTATTACCTAAGGGTTATTACTCTCATACTATATAAGAGAATTAAATAATACTTTAGATTAATATATTGAAGTAGAATATACTCTATATATATATTATTTAATATATACTTTTTCAAATACTTTAAACATTATATATATATTAATAAGAATAAGCTTTTACTTTTAATATTTTTGGTATAAATAGAAAGTATTACTATTGAGTAATAAGATATTTCTATTAAATACTAATAGTATTATTTTAAAGAAGACTATTTTAGGTTTAACTTTAAATAAGGCTTTTTAGAGCTCTTTATCTTTATAGTATAAGGAAGTAATATCTAAGAAGCTAAGGGTATTATTAATTTATATATTTATAAAGCTAAAGGTGTTATTTTTAAAATATAAAATAAAGAAATATAAGTTATGCATTAATATTTCTATTTCTAACTACTCTTTATAGTATTTAGAGTAAATTGCTTATTAGTAAGTATTAGTCTTAGTAAGGCTATATAATAATTTAATAATAATTATAATAGACTTTAGGGGATATTAACCCTTGAAATATAAAGGTAGTTTAATTAGAATATGCCTTATAAGCTCTATTTTAACTTAAGTATAAATTTATATAATATTATAAAATTGTATTATTATACTAATATATTAAAAGAAAGCTAGAACTATTGCTAGAAATAACTACTAACTACTTTATTAGATTATTAGTAATTATATGAGTATTTCAGATTTATTATTATCTTTGAAACTTTAGATTATAAATCTCAACTTCTTATATATTTTATTAATATTTCTATTTCTATTTTTATTAATAATATGAAATTTGAAATATTTATAATCTTTATAGAATATAGAGTTATATCAATTAATCTCTATAATACTATAAGTAATAATATTCTTAATATCTTTTTAATTGACTCTTTAAATAATAATTTAAATATTATAATAATATATTTTTTATAAAGATTAAATACTAATATTCTATTAGACTATTCGTTAGTTATAAGGTATATTATAAAATAAGGCTTTTAGTTAAATTCTAGAGAAAGTAAGTTACTTCTATAAGTTATAAGACTTAAAGTTAGTTAGATCTAAAGTATTTAAAATTAAAGTAGTATATTACTAACTATTTAAGTAGGAAAGGAATGATTGTTATTAATAGTAATAGTATTACTATTATTTATAATAATAGTAATTTATAGTATTTACT
>AMCV02000024.1:1227879-1281171 GCA_000350065.2 Colletotrichum orbiculare MAFF 240422 | reverse complement strand
GTATTTTAAGAATATAGTTTAATAAGATCTTTTAGTTATTCCTAAAATATAGTTTTATAACTATAGATTAGAACTCTTAAAAGTTATAAAAGAGTTTAAGAATATATATCTTACTATATATAATAAGGAAATAGTATAAATCTTACTAGTTATTCTTCTCTTACTATATATATATTAGGCATTAGAATAGAAAAGTTATAATATATAAAATATCTAAATTATTATATATTACTAAAGTAGTATTAATAATATGCTTAGTATATTTATAATAGATCTTTTTAGTAGTCTTATATATAATATAAGCTTAGGTAATAGTATCTAGAGAGGGAGCTGAATTATCTATAAAGTAGGAATATATTTGAAATAAAATAGAGTAGGTATAAAGCTATTTAGCTTAGTAGTCTTATTAATCATTTTATATATTATTTAAAAGAATGCTTCTTGAATAATAGTAAATATTCTATTATAGTAAATCTTATATATATAGTAGAAGAGTATATAATATTAACTGATTTTATTAATATTATTATATGTTTTAATAAGGATAATATAGACTATTAATCTTATTATTTTTATTTTTATTTTAAAATCTGTAAATTAAAATATTATACTTATATTAGTACTAATAAAATTAGGAGGGCTATAATATATGTTGATTTAATATAGTTTAAAGGTTTCTTATATTATTTTTACTAAGATATATAATGAAGACTGAGTTATATTAAATATTATTATAGTATTAACAATATAAAGTATAGAATTATTATTAATATTGATAATATTAATAATAATCTTGAAATTTAAATTAATATTACTATAAATAGTAAAATAAAAGTATAAAAGAGCTGTATTATATATCTAGTGCTAGTAATAATACTTCTTAAATACTTTGAAAGTGTAATATTTAACTAGATATCTTATCTTAGTAAAAATATTTTAGAGGTATATAATAGTTAGGTATCTAAAATAGTAGTAGAGTTTCTATATTTCTATTTCTATAAGATATATAGAGGTAATTATTTTCTTTTTATTAAAGATCATTCATAGATATCTTTATTTTGAAATACTTAAAATAATTTTTTTATTTTGATAAAACTAGTTATAAGTAGCATTTAATATAATATTTCAATAATTTATATCTATAAAATAGAATATCAAAGGAAAATTCTATAGTACTATATAAAATATAATAATACTAAGGGATATAGTTATATTAATTATTCTTAATATAATAATTAGAAAACCTCTGTTAAACTATATTATTACTAGTTTACTTTATAGAAGTATAATGGTTATAAAAAGATTAATAGTCTACTTAAATATAGTAAATTAAGAATACTTAGTAGTTAAGAAACTAGTAGTATTTAAGTTAGATAAGATATTTTAAAAAATAGTATTTAAGTAATAACCTTTAAGTATAAATCTAAATATAAAGGCTATAATACTACCCTTCTTAATAATTTTATTACTAGAAGTATTACTTTAAGTAAGAATATAGAATATTACTTAGTTTTAGAGGATTCTCATAATTTTACCTCTATTAAACATAATAGGATCTTTACTAAGAAATAATATTAAAAACTATTTAGAAAGAATAGTAGTCTTATTTTTAAGATTATACTATATTTAGTATTATATAATAGTATTATTAGGTTCATAATCTTAAGGGGAATCCTTGAAGTTATTATTTAAACTATTTATATTTTTATAATTTATAAAAAAGCTTAGTATATTATTATAAAGTATAATTTAGAATTAGTATTTAACTTATATTAATTAAAAGAAATATACTTCTCTTCAAAAGTATATTTTATAGATTAGTAACCTATTTTATCATATATATAGTATTTCTTATTCAAATAGTTATATATAATTATAAGAGAAAAGTAAGTTCTATTTAATATAGATTAGTATAAATATTATAAGGTAGTATAAGTAAGGTATTAAGTATCTTATAATATAGTATTTTATAAATATTCTTAAGAGGAGTTATATATATGATTAACTTAAAATTAATTATTAATTTATTTCTAATTATTATTTCTATTATTTTAAATATATTATAACTTTTAGATTGATATAATATTACTTATGGTTAGTCTTAGCTAATTATAAAAACTCTAGGATATTATTATAAAGCTTAAGAAAGCTAATTAATACTTAAGTATATTATAGTATATATTTATAAGTTAGAAATAGAATACTATATTTATATAGAAGTTTAGTAGGAAGGTTTTCTAAATATAAGTAAGTTTGAATATAAGGGTTTTGAAGGTTTCCTTTTGATTCTTCTTAGGACTTTTAGTTATAATACTTTGAAATATAGTATTTTACTAACTAGAGAAATATAACTATTACTATTTATTATTTTCAAAATAGTCTTTTATATAGCGAGTTATCTATTTAAACTATAAGTTAAGGTTAAGGTTATTTAAATATTTAAAATAATACTTAAAGGTCTAATCTTTTAGTATAATTAAGAATATACTAACTTAAATATAATATAGGATATTAAGCTTAAGGTAGTAATTATAAAAGATATAGACTTTAGTTTTAAATATATTATATAGGTCTTTACTATATTTTATACCTTTATTATATAGTTTTATAAAGTTTATAATATATTTAGCTGAAATATTATTAAAAAGAATAGTAGAAGTAAGGTATAAAGTATACTTATAATACTTTTCTTAATATTAAAGAAATTCTAAAATAGTTAAATAGGAAGTTAGTAAGACTAATTATTATAATAGAAATCTCCTATTTTATACTATAGGTATATAAGCTATTTAAGTTAGCTATAAATATCTTCTTTCAACTTTTTATTATAAAAGTATTACTAGTATTATATATTTAATATTAAGTTAAGTATTATAGAGGGGTGGAATAAAATCTAATTCTTCTAGTATAAGGTTATTTATTTATTTAAAGTGTTTTTTAAGGTTACTCTTAAGACTAATATAATATTTTAGAATTTCTTATAGCTCCTTATACGTTTATAGGGTAAATTCGTCTTATTAAAATAATTAGTATAGTATTATAAAGATTTAGTTATTATTTATATTAATTTTAATATTATATACTATAAGGTAGTTTTTAAAATACTATAATATAAAGAAACTAATAAGTTATTAAATTATTAAAAGCTAATCCTTAAAGTTACTTTTAAATATCTAAAGAAATTCTAAATTATAAAGTTCTATATATATATAGAAAGTTATTTGGTATATTATATGAATAGAAATTAGTATAAAATCTTTATATATAATATTCTTATAATTAAGATTAGGGATTTAATTAAAACATATTAGGTTAAAATATTAGTAGAATTGTATATAAATAGGAATACTTAAGATTATTATTATAATAAATATAAAGATACTTAGGGTAAATATCTGGCTTATAGGGGTTAATTCAGATATTATTATAAAAATAAGGAAAGTATTAAAAGAATTTTCAAGAGGTTATATAGGTTTCTTAAGGAGTTAAAACTAGAGATATTATAAATCTCTAATATTAAAACTCTAATAATAATTTGAAGAAAATTATTATATTTACTAAACATATTCTTATAAGTAAAAAATAAGGGAAGTTATTAGCGTCCTATTGGTAGCTATTAGGAAGTACTTTATTTTGAAACTAAATTAAGTATAGTTATTAGTATTAAAATAATAGTTATTTATAAGGGGTTAATATACGATTTAGAAGGTTCTAGTGAAGTTTTAAAATAGGAAGGGTTTGAAGAATCTAAATAATAAATCTTACGATCTTATATTTTATATAGATTTTAAATATAGGGTTTTATAATTACTTCTTTTATTATAATAGGCTTTACTAATTTATAATATAATAGTAATAAAAACGTTGACTATTAATTAGTATTAATTTATCTAGAGGGTAATATATATTATATATAATCTTACTATATAGATATAAAAAAGTATTCTAATTATTTATTATTATTATTATTATATTATATAGTATGAAACGTTATACAAAGCTCTAGATCTATAGTATAATAATTACTTACTAATTACTATATGATTAACTATAGCTACTATCAGGTACTTAGTACTTATTACTAGTAAGGTATAGAAAGTATACTATGATATATATAGTAATATATATAGCTACTATATACCTTATAGTATAGCGCAACCGATAACTATAAAGTATAAAGTAAGTCTATATATTACTATATATATAGTAGTTTGCTTTCTCCGCTTTACTGATAATAGATACTTAATACCTACTACTAGCTATAATTAAGTATATAATAATTAATAAGTAGTTACTATACTATAAATCTGAAGGCTTATTCTAGTACTATATACTATATAATATAATAAGAATAATAATAAATAATTAGAATATTACTTTATATCTATATAGTAAGATTATATATAATATATATTACTTTCCAGATAAACTAATACTAATGAGTACTTCATTTTTCTATTACTACTATATTATAAATGAGTAAGGTTTATTATCATAGAAGAAATAATTATAAGACCCTATACCTAAAGTTTATATAAGATAAAGAATCATAAGATTTATTCCTTAGGTCTATATAGGTAAAAATGAATTCTTTGAATTATATATTAAAAGCTTTATAGAGATGACTATTAAGTAGTTACTCCTAAGTAGAAATTAATTTCTTAAGTATAATACTTTATAGTAATTAAATCAAGCTATTCTATATAGCATAAATTAAAAAGCTATCATATAATTTTTCAAAGTTATTTATTAGCGTATATTTAGTAAATATAATACTTCTTTTGAAGTATTATTAGATATTCGTAATACTAGGGATTATAGTATCCTTAGTTTCCTAATTTTAAGAGTTTTATCGAATTTCTTAAGAAAGAATTCGATCTTTTTCTATATAAGTTTTACTTATATAATTTTCCTATAATATAGTTTTTATATTCTCATAATAATATCTAAATTACTTATTTATACTAAAGTACTTATTCTAAGTATTTTTAGAATTATAATAGCTTTATTTCTAGGTATCCCTATATTTATAAAGATTTATTAATATTCAGATCTTTAGAGAATTTAAAATACTAAATATATTAAACTTATAAATAAAGATATTATTAAAATCTCTACTTATTTGGTATTTTAAATAATTTAGTTACTTTTACTCTATACCTAGAATAGTATCTAAGCTCTTCACTTTATAGATAAACCTTACTATTTATTTTACTTAATAATAATATTTATACTAATACTAGCTTATAACTATTTAAAATAGTAATAAAACTACCTATTATTATAGATAATGATACCCCTAGGTCTAATATCTAACTTTATATTAATAGACAAACTCATGATAACAATTAGGGAAAACCTTATTAAAACTAAGGCTACTATATATAACTAAAGATAACTACTGAATTCATAAGCTTAAGAACCTTTTTAAAGCTTTTGAAGATAAAATACAACAGAACACTAAAAGCTAAATATTCTACAACCTATTATTCTTCTATATCTATACTTTTATAATAGATTTAAAATCCTTTTAAAATCCATATACTATTTCTAAAAAGGGAGGTATAAAATAAGTATAGTAATATTAACTTATAACTTCTATAATCAAAGCTATTAGTTTATCAAATTAAATTTTAATATAATTATCCTAAGAATTATAATTAATAAGTAATTTATAGATATTAAAAGAATAATTATCTAACTATCTTACAAGCTGTTATATTAAGCTAAGGATTTCGGAGACTAAGTATTAATAAGACAATACCTTAATATTAATATATTGATATAATTGTTACAGAATGGTTTCTGGGGATTACGTACGCGCGTACGGCTACGTAATCGGCCGTCCCGTCACTACAAAAACCTGTAAACAGCAGTCACACGCGGGGGCCTTCTTTCCTCACGCAACTACATTCATTAAATAAAACTACCTCTTGGCTACTCACGGTACTAAAAAGGGCTTGCCTAGGCTAAAAGGGTAGTACCGACTACCCGTTACTACTTATTTCGTAATATAAGCTAATTATTTTTACAGATAATTAGTTAGCTAAAAGGTTTGTTGAAAATACTAAATTCTATATAAAAGCTAAGTATATTAATACTTGTTATACTTATATTAGATATCTTATTAAAAAGAATTAGATTAATATTTATTATTATTGGTTTATAACTGGTAAATATCGTAATCGATCGATTGCGTAAATAGTATATAACTAGTTATCTCTATTCGTAATATCTATATCTAGGTTATAGCGCGTATATATACGCCGCGTATTATAGGGATAAATCTGTATAATAATCCCTCTATTCTCATTAGCTTAAATAAGTAGGTCGACTACTTAGTTACCTACTACTACAGCTTTAGCTACCTTGGTGCTATAGTTAACCCGACAATTATATTAATATGAATAATAATATAGTTGATTTTTTAATGAAGTCTCTAGGTTGAGTTAAATTTAATAATATTATTGACAGAACTTTATAGAATAACTTCAATATTTAGCTTCTTATAAAGGAAATAGTCTTAATAGTTTATTTTCTAAGGATTAATGTTATAGAATAGTTTCTGGAGATTATATAGCTATATAATTAGCCGTCTTATTACTATAAAAACCTGTAAATAGTAGTTATACATATAGAGGCCATCTCTCCTTATGTATCTATATTTGTCAAATAAAACTACTTTTAGCTACTTATAGTACTAAAAACAGCTTACTTAGTCTAAAAGAGTAGTACTAACTACTTATTACTACTTATTTTGTAATAAATAGTAGTATAACTAATATTACTATTTGAATAATAAGGCTATAGCTATAATTTGTTTAATATAAGGCTATGACAGTCAATTGTAATAAGGTATTATAAGGTTATAGTTGAATTATATCGTTTTTATTAAAAGTACTATAAGGTAAGAGTTATTCTATTATTAAGGAGGGTAGTAACTACTTTATATATTTTATTTATGGAACCCCTTTTAGTTAGTTTGGAGAGGTTGAAGCTTTAGGCTTAATAACTTCTTTCCTTAATTTCTTCTTATTAAATATATTATTTTTATCTAATTACTAATTAGACTAACTAGACAAACTAGATTAGCATATAGACCTCAGCTTAAAAGTGAGGTGATTATGATAATATTGTTATTTATTAATCATAATAAGTATTATAGTAATCAATTTTATAGTAACTACTATAGTAATTAATATTATCAATACTATTACTTATTATATATAATAATTAAAGTAGTTATACTGCTTCTAATAATAATAGTAATCATACTTCTATATACTCTATAGTATCTATACGATGTATAATATCTACATAGAATAATAGAGATTATATTTCTATATAAAGTAAGAGTAATATTAATACTTACTTTCTATATGAGTAGACGTATAATGATAATAATAATACTAATAATCATAATAACAGCCTAAAACCTACTTTTACTGATAGAATATATAATTCTGAAAGCTCTAATAATAATATCCCTAATACTTCTAAAAGTAATATCAGTAAGATAAGTACTAATAATTATAATATATCTAACAATTTGGTAGTAATAATAATTATAGTATTGATAATATTAGAGTTCTAGCTATTTAGCTATTACTCATATTTATCCTAATAACCCATTTTAGGTATTTAAAGGCTTGAGTATTCTCTATTACTCTTATAACCCTATATCTTCTATTTATTGTAGAAAATTAATTATCAAAGCTAAGGTTATACTACCTTAATCATTTATACTCTAAATTAATCAAATTATAATATTAGACTATCTAACAAATAGACTACTTAGTACCCTAAGTATAATAGAGCTGAAAGCTCTATATAATATAAGGTTAATCTTTCTGAAAATAAACTCTATTTAGATATTAATACTACGAAGTTCCCTATTTCCTGTGAAAAAAAACTTCCTATATTATTATTACTATTTATATCAATTTTATTACTATTTTCAGATACTATTCTAAATAACTTATTCTTTAATAATTAAGAGTTGTTGATCCCCCTTAACTTCTTACTAGTTATCTATTACTAGTTTAACAAATAATACTCCTAACGATAATAATTATATTAATAATAATATAGTAAGTGTCAGTATTAGTAGTAATTATTTAGAATATGATGATTTAGACTAAATAGAAGGTAGGATTATAAAGGTATAACTTCTTTTTTTAACTGAGGGTAATTGTTATAGAATAATTTCTAGGGATTATATAATTATATAATTCGCTATTCTATTATTATAAAAACCTATAAATAGTAGTTATACATATAGGGGCTTTCTTTCCTCATATATTCATATTTATTAAATGAAACTACTCTTGGCTACTTAAAGTTTTCAAACATAGCTTATTCAGCTTAAAAGGGTAGTACTAATTATTTGTTACTACTTATTTCATAACAATTGATTTTTTCCTTTAACCTTTTACTAGTTTTAGGTTTTCCTGATTTTTCTTAATTCTTTTTTATTCTATTATGAAGTTTTTTCCTTTGAATCTTTTCTAGGTTTTAGGTTTTTTAGACTTTAAATTTTTAAAGATTTCTCTCTCTTTTTCCTATAAGGGTTTTAGAGTTTTTACTGCTTTTGAAGTTATAAAAGATCTATTTATCTTATATATTCCAAGGGAGGATATTAGAGTTCTAGCTATTTGGCTATTATTTATTCTTATCCTTATAACTTATTTTAAGTATTTAAAGGCTTAAGTATTCTCTATTATTCTTATAACTCTATATTTTCTATTTATTATAGAAAGTTCATTATTAGAATTCAGGTTATAATATTTTAATTATTTATATTCTAAACTAATCAAAATATAATATTAAAATATTCAGTAAATAGACTACTTAGTAGCCTGAATATAATAGAGCTAAAAGCTCTGTATAACATAAGGTTAACCTTTCTGAAAATAAATTCTATTTAAATATTAATACTACGAATTTCCCTACTTCCTATAGAACCTAAACTTCTTATTATTATTACTATTTATCTTAATATCAGTACTTCTTTCAGATAACACTTTAAATAGTATGTTACGTATTCAGCCCCCTATTTAGTAGGTAGCCTTACACAACGCCAGGTATTAAATCTCTATAATCAATATCTTTCATTCTTCTATCAGTAAATCCATTACTTTGATTAATATTAAATTCTTTTGTTTTTCTCTTATTATTATTATTATTATCGACTAACCTTCTAAATTTGAGAAAGATTTTTAAAACCTATTTAGCTAATTTAGGTTTTAATAAAAGTCCCTAAGTAAATTTAGTTAATTTATCGATAAATAGAATAGATCTTTTTAATCTATTATGAATTATAAGAGTTATAAATCTATATATATCTAAACTAATATAATCTAAATATTAAAGATTTTCTTTATATTTCCTAGTATTTGTATCAATATTATTAGTAAAGCTTCTTTTAATATAGGCTTTATAAAAAGAAAGAGAATCTATCTTATCTATTTTATGAGATATATTTAGAGTATTATCTTGTGAACTATTTATGACTTTTATATTAATATAATCTAAATAGTTATATAAAAGCTAAATACTTTGTAATATAATAGTAGAAAGAATAATATCTTTTTATAAACTGCGAATATTAAACTTATATAAATCATTCTTCTTAAATCCTACTATTGAAATAGAATTCCTTTATATGTTATATAGTATAAGCTTTTTCTAAGAAATTAAAATAATTCTTATAGTATTAAATCTACTTTAGAATAATAATTTAACTCCTAATTCTGAAATATAATAAACTTCTTTTAATATAAAAGTTTGATTTTCTAGAGATATTCTTAAATCTCCTATTATTCTCGCTATAGAATATATGGTATTTTCCTATTTAATCTATTTTAAAACTAGTTTTATATTAAATAAAATAGATATATCCTTAATTATATAAGTAGTAATAGTAATATTTAGATAAAAATAAATATTCGTATAATTTACTTTTTTAACTAAAGTCTTAGAACGTCTAATAATCTTTTAGTTTATTAAAAAACCTAAAGTTTTATTATTATTATTATTTCTTTTTATAAGGGGTTTTTGGATAATCTTATATCTTTAAAAGTCTTATCTTCTTTAGAAAATATATCAAGATCTTTATCCTTAGAAATAAATCCTTAAGATTTAAAACTTTCTTTATTTTCTAATATTTTGTCTTCTATCTTGTTATTTCTTTAGTTCTAACTGAAGTAATATTAATAGATTCTAAATCCTTCTTTTTAGATTTCTTCTTATTTTTATTACTATTTCTAACTAGGATACTCTTCTATGAATTGAAAGCTTTTTCTAGATGAAAGTATGTATAGTTCTTTAGTATAATTACTTTACTTATACCTTTTATAACAAATCCCCTCTATTTTTTATATGATTATTTAGTAATTCTAAAATCCTTCTTCTTCTAAGTATCTTTAATATAATTTACTATATTATTATTTCATCTTCTAGACTGATCTAATAAATTAGAAAATAAATATCTAAAGTATAAACCTTTTTGTTAGACTTACAACTTTAAATTATAGAAGTATTAAAACCTTTATAAATAGAGTCAAAGCTATTAGAAATATGTTCTATAACTACTTGTTTAAGGAATTCTAATTAATTATAAGATCCATTATTAATTGATTCTTTGATTCTATTTAGAAGTTCTTCTATATTACTAAAATTACTTAAAGTAATATTAAAAAGTTCTACATAAGTTAAAGACTTCTTGGTTTTAAATATATCTTAAAAGAAGTTATAATACTAAAGAGACTATTTTGAAATATGAAGTTGAATTTTAGAGATATTTAGAGACTTTATTATAATACGTTTTATATATTAAGATTAGTTATTCTAAATTGTAAGTATCTATCTATTAGGTTTTACTATATAAATATTACTAAATATAGTTATATTAAGAATATTTAAAAGGGAGCTTTAAAATAGTCTATATACCTATAGATATAATACTAATAGGTAGATTGATAAAAGACTTAACTTAAATAAGATTTAAATAATTTAAAATACTTCTTAACTCTATAAATCTATAAGTAATATTCTTAGGGCTAATTATAATAAATAAATAAGTCTTTTAGAATTTTTCCTAACTATTTAAATAATATATATAAGGAATTTATATTCCTAAAGTTTAATTATTCAATAAGATATCTTAGTAATATTTATATAGAATGTTAGAAAGTAGTAAAACTCCTTAAGTTATTTATAAAGAATAAAGCTTTTCAGTTAAGTATATATCTAATTTGAAATAGACTATTTAAATTTAGAATTCTAAATAAGTGGGTAAGATACCGTAATTAGTATATAAAAATTAACTTAGGGAGGTATAGAAAATTAATTATATTTTCTAAAAGAAGTAGCTAATATTAGAATGTATTTAAAAGATAGGAAAGAACTATTAAAGCTAGTTATTAGAATACTAAAGTTGAGATTCTAGTTTTTAAAACTATTAGTAACTGCCTAAAATATAGAGTTTTAGTTAATAGGAGATTTAGTTAAAGTAACTAAAATACTGGGGATAAGATTAATAGTAGGAGGCTAGGTAAGTAGTAATACTTAGGATAGCTAAACGATAGTAGATTATATAATAATTAGAATTCTAATAGTAGATTTAGAGATACTTCTATTCCTAAGGAAAGTTAATTTGAATTCTTTCCGCTATTTAGACTAAAGTTTAAATTAGACTAACTTCTTCACTTTACTAACCTTTTTATTCTTTAACTATAAAAAATAAGAATAACTTCCCTTAGACTTATACATTAATTTATAGTTCATCTTATTATAAATATTCCAAATTCAAGAATAACTATAAGTAGGACTCTTATTCATTTACTACGAGCTTTAAGCTATATATTACTAACTACTGAATTAATTACCTAATTATATATAGAAATTATATTATTACTTCTATAATTCGTATTATAAATCAGAAAAGTAATTATATATGCTATTAGATTTCTATCCTTTTATTGAAAATCTCCTCTATAGTTTGATATCATAATAACTACTTCTATTATACTAAATAGATATTTCTAACTTATATTATTATTATATCTATTACTCCCTTTCTATATATTAAATATATTCTCATTCTTACTCCTATTTGTACTTTTAAATAAGCCTTTATTAGCCTTAATAATATTATATAGATAATAATAAGTTTCTCTCCTTCTTCTTTCTTATCTTTTTATATTAACCTTTCTATAATAAGATATTATAATATATTCAAATAATTATATTATATCTTATTAATACTATAGTTATATCTTTAGTCTTATCAATATTAAGTTATCTATTTACTACTACTATATAATTATCAATTCTTATTAATACTAATAATACCTTATTTCTTAATAAATACTACTTATTATTATTTCTAATAAGATAGAAGGAGAAGAATAAAATCATAATAAGAGAGAAGAAGAATATTAAAAGTATAAAAGGGGATAGAATAATATTAATCTTTTTATTTAATTTCCTTATTTAATACTTAAAAAGTAAACCTCTTGATAGTTTATATATATCTTCTATAAGCTATTGTCTTACTTAATTTGTAATTTATATAGTATTTTATTATTTATATACTAATATTAGTCTATTACTCTTTCTAGTATTTCTATATTATAGTTTAAACTATAATATAGCTTTATTATTAATAAGGCTTTCTAAGAATTCTTATATTAAAATCTTATAATCTTTCTATTGAACTAATATACTATAATTATAATTCTATCTTAAGATATTGTTTACTATTTATATCCGTTCAACTTTATATTCCTCCTAGGTTTTACTATTCTTTCTAATAAGGATTAGGATAGAATTCAAATATATATTTATATGTTATTAAAATAGTAATAAGTAGTTTTCTATTTATTAAATATAATTAATATAGAATATCAAGTAGACATTTATAGAGATATCTAATATGATATTTATCAGGTTTGATGTATTGATAATTTGATATTTGGAAATTAGTTAGTTGAGTTTCTTATTTAGCCAACTTAATTTAAACAGAACATAATAATAGTTATACTTTATCTTTAATTTAGAACTTCTTCGCTACTTATTATATTCTATTAATATTTCATTCGTTATACTATTATATATATATTACTATTACTTAGACTATAGTAATACTATTTTTAGACAATAAGAATGTTAAAGCTCATTTTAAATTGGAATAAGTAGCCTATTTTACTATTTAAAAGTATAAAATAAATATAATATTAAACCTATTAAGAAGTCTATTTAAACTAATCCTAATGACTAAAGAGTCCTTATTGTTTAATATTCATTAATATATAGTAATATATGCTAGTTAGTCTAACCATGAGAAGGTAATATATATTTATAACATTATTTCAACTTGAGATATTATTTGTTCTATCTTACTATTTATTTAAAAGTAGAATAATATAAATAATAATTATTATACTCCTATTAATTAACGTAGTATTATCCTAAGGTGCTAACTTAGTCTAAGATATAATTAGTAGTAACTAATATAGGGAAATTATAAAACTATTATCAAATATCCTAGAATCTCTCTATATAAATTCTAATAATTATAAATATTATAATTTGTAATTAGATATATTTGGAAAGCTAATTTATAATTACTATTAGAAGTCTCAAGTCTCTCTTTTGCCTAAATAATAGTTTTATTATGAAGTTAATAGAAATATATAATTGAAACCTATTAGGAATGAATAAGAGTTATAACAAACTTTAGTACTACTTATAGGTTTTATATAAATACCAATAGATAATATATATCTAGATGAAATATTTAATATTTCCTAGTATACTATTTTAATACTTATTCTATAAAAATACTATTAATCTCAAATTAATATTAGAGTAGTTTAAGACTAGGAAATTATAGACTATTTCGAAGATTATAATTATTAGTAGCTTATACTAAGAGACTTAGACTTAGCTTTAATATAATAAAGTATCATTCTTCTTTACTATATAATTAGCTACTTATATCTATATTGAGATTTCTAGTAGGAATATCTTTACTACTTAATAGATAATTCTAAAGTAAACTCTATATATTAATATTATTATAATTATTTAAATCTATAGTATGGATAATATAGTACTTTAAGATATAATGTATCTATTTAGTAACTTACTAATAATATACTAATAGATATCTTCTATTTGTATAAGCTTCTCTTAGTTTCTTTCTGTCTATATATTATAAATAGGGAGTATTGAAAGAGCTTACTTTTATTCTTAGAATTAACCTAAAGAAATTAAAGGATTCATATTAAAGGCTTTAATTTTATTATATTATCTTAACTTCATTAAGAGAAAATATAAAAACGCCTTATAAGATAACCTGAAAAATGTTTTAAAATAAAGTTAAATTCTAATAAAGCTTTTATTTACTTAACTTATTATTTTAAGATATATCTAAGGTTTATAAAGTATTTTAAGGCTTTATAGTTAGAGAGGATAATAAATAGCTCTCTTATACTTTATAATTCTACTAATTCTATTTTTGAATATAATATAACTATTAGTAATTCTTTATTATAAATAGTATAATCTTATCAGACTAAGATACATCTAGCTAAATAATAGGTAATAAGTAATAATATATTAATCCTATCTTCTTATAAGAAGTAACTATGTAATACTATCACTAAGTAATTTATTTCTATTATTAGATATTATTCTAAATCCTATTAAACTATAATAAGTTCTAAGATAAATATAAGCCTAAATACTTTCAATATGTCTTTAATATATAATATCTTGATGAAGAAATAATTCTTTTTATATTAATTATATAAGGGGCTTTATTAAACTACAAAGATACTTAATTGAATTATAATAGAAATTCACTAAATTAAAGAAGCTCTAGATACTATTAACTTTCCTTAAAGCCTCTTTTTTCTATATAAGTTTAGCTTTTTCATAATTATAATAAATATCTTTTTCTATTTTAATGATAAAGTCTAGATACTTAATTTATTTTACAGAAGGTTCATACTTTTCTAAATCTAAGTATAAACTAGCTCCTTATAGTAATTTAAAAACTTATTTAACCTTATTTTTATAGTTACCTTTCGACTTATAACTATAGATAAAAGTATTATCTAAATACGTTATAAGGAAAGTATTACAAATATTTTAAAACATACTATTAATATAAGATTAAAATTCTATAAATATACTTATTAGCCTAAAAGAAGTAATAAGCTATTGAAAAAAATTAGAATATATTTAAAAAGTAGTCTTATACTTATCGCCCTCTATGATATAAATCTTATAAAAATCCAAATAAATATTGACCTTTATAAACTGTATTACTCTAATTAATAAGTATAGTATCTCTTTAATGAGTAGTAGGAAGTAATAATTATAAATACTAAGAATATTAAAAATATAATAATCTACACAAAACTACTACTTTTCCCTAGGCTTCTTAATAGAGAAGATAGGTACTTTAGTTATAAATAAACTAGTCTAAACCTAGCCCTTATCTATTAAGTCTATGACTAAATATTAAACCTTAAAGAACTATTTTCTTAATATATTATAAAAAAGCTATTATAATAAGTCTAATGTTATCCTATTTAAATTCTTCTTTAAGTAAGTATAATAGTTAAGAGACCCCTAGTAGAATAAAAAGCTAGAAGTCTAATTTTTATTAAATGGATTTATGAAGGAAATATAAATAACTAGTAATATAAATATTAATTATGGTAAAGTAATTAGTAATATAGCTACTAGGGCTATATTAATCTATTCGAAATTAATTACTAACTATTTATACCCTTTTTCCCTTAGACTAGAAGATATTATAGCTAGTAATTCAATAACGTCTATAAATCTATTTGTATATATTTCCTTTAGTATATTATAAATAGCCTAGATATTTAGACTACTAACTATATCTATCTCTATATTACTCCTTATAAAGTCTAAATTAAGCTTTCTATATTATAATTAGAGTTTCCTGAATATAATTAGATATATCATTCTTGAGATTATATAGAATAAAGCTTTAAATACCTATTTATGAAAATTAATATATATTCTAAATATCTTAGTAATATAAGCTTTCTTATTAATATTTCAAATAGTATCCAATTAGTATAGTTATAATAATATAATTAATATAAAGTTCTACTATTTTATAAATTCTTTACTAATTATTCTATAGAAACTATAATTATTATTAATTTAAATAGAAATAAAAGACTTATTATCTATCGATTTCGAGACTAAGAAAGATAACTTATTTATTTAGCTTTTTATATCTTTAGTTTTATCTATTATTATGATATTACTATTAATAATTATATTAATCTTTCTCCTAGGGAATTTGTTTTAGAAGACTAGGTTTTCTCTTTATTATTTATAATTCTCTTATCTAATCATAAAGCTTAAATATTAGTATTAAAGGTTATTAATAGATAGGTAGGATATAGTTTTTGCTTAGTGATAAGATAGTTTTTAATATTATATAGTATATAGATATTAGTTTATATATACATCTAGATAACTATCGAATCTACCTATAAGGCTTTATATATATTTATAATAAGAGTTAATTAAAATTTAATAGTTATAGCTATTTAGCTATCTAGTTTCTTATAATAGGGAAGAGTACTATCATAGTAGTATGATATTAGTATTAGAATAGTTTAAACTACTTTTCTATTTATTATTTATAGATTCTTATTCTGGTTAGTTACTAGTTTTAATTAAGATAGAAGTTATAGCTTATTATGATTTCACAACACTATATTAAAGATTCTAAAATCTATTAGAATTCTATAGTAGTATCAGATTATAATATCATAGTTTATCTAATTAATATTATTTAGGTACTTTTGCTCTATACTTAGAATAGTATCTAAGCTCTTCACCCTATATAAAGCTTTAACTATAGGTTTTACCTAATAATAGTATTTATATTAATACTAGCCTATAACTCGTTAAAATAGTAATAGGATTACCTATGAGTATAGATAATCATACCCCTAGGTCTAATATTTAGTCCTATAATAATAGAAGACCTTGTAATAATAGTTGATTTAGAAAGGGCCTGATTCAAACTAAGGCTTAATATATATAGCTAAAAATAGCTACTAAGGCTATAGAATTGAAAATGTTTATAAACTTCTTAAAAGTAGAATAGAATAGAGCGCCTACAAGAGCTAGGTATTCTATAATCTATTATATATCTATACCTATACTTTTATAATAGAACTAAAATCTCCTCAAGGTTTATATAGCTATTTATAAAAGGAATACTATAGAATAAGTATAGAAGTATCTAGTTATAGCTATTATAACTAAAAATATTATTTTATTTAAATAAGCCTTAATAAGATTATTCTAAATATTGTAATTAATAAGTAGCCTATAGATATTCAAAAGAATACTGTCTGACTAACTTATGACTTACTATCTTAAATACAAAGTATTAGAAACTAAGTATTAATTGAATAATACTTTAATATTAATATATTACTATAATATTAGTCACTAGATGTCTTAAAGTATTATAATAATATAATTATAGACACTTTAAAGGCTATCTAACTATACTAAGAGTATTTATATCTCTATGAGCTTTATTTATATATAAGTTATATTTAACTAATATTTTAAACTTATTTATAAATAAGAATAGACTGAGTCTTACTATATTTATATAGAAATTATTAATTAGCTTATATTAATAGTAGAGAATTTTCATATCAATAGTATAAAGTCTCATCTTAAGAATAGGTTAAACTTAGTCTGTAATAAAGATGTTAAGGTTATAGATATTAAGGTTCTGATAAATATTTAAATAGAGTACCTATAGTTACTAGTAATCAAATATCTTAAGATATTTAAATTATATATAATTATAAAGGTATAAGGGTATAAAAGCGTAAAGTTATTATAGAAAGAGTTATTAGTTGTTTATTATCTATAAAAAGGTTAATATAGGATAGATATACTAAGTATAGCTATAAGGAGTTTAGCTCTAGATTAACTAAAAGCTAGCTATAGTACTTTATAAGGGGGCAGGAGGGCTAAAGTCATACTTCAGGAGGTAATATATCTACTAATAGTCGCAGTAGAGAGTAAGCCATCAGCCCCTCTCCTAATTAATATTATAATTAATAGTAGCTATTTAAATTTAATAAAACAAAGCTAGTTAGAAATAGTTTAATTAGATATCTTCTATTTAAAAATACCCCCTCCTTACTTTATAGTGAATTTAAACTTAATAAAAAACTTAGTGAAAATTTATTCAAGTTTTCATTAGAAGTAGTAAATCTTCTTAAAGGTCTAGGTATTGTAGCAGGAGTTCTTATTATACTTAGTAAGATACTAGAGGAATATATTAATATCTTACATATATTAAAGCTTTTATATTATATGAAAGTTCCTAATTTATTTTTAGATTTTTAATACATAGCTAATTTATAACAATTATTAGAAGTTTACTAGTTTCTCAATAGAAGCCTTATTAACCTTTAATTTCTATTATATAGTTATCTATTAGATAGAAAAACAGAAAGTACTATTATTCAAAAAGAATTAATAAGAAGTAGCTTCTTCTTTATAATATGTTATATATTTAGCCCTCTATCTAGTAGGCAGTTTTATACAACACTTAGTATTAAATCTCTATAATAAAAACAAACCTAGTAATGTACTATAGCCTATATATATCTCTATAGGCAAATAAAGTAAAAAAGGCCTAGTAGTATAATATATAGTTCAAACCCAGCTTTAATCTAGAAATTATATATATATAAGTAATATAAAGTAATAGAATAATAACTAGATGTACGAACTTACTAGTATAAGGTGCGTAATAGTTTCTATAGTAGTAGTTTCGAAGTATTAAACTTACTATAGTAGTATTTATAATGTTAACTTATACTAGCTAGCTATGAATAATACTATTAGTATACCTTAATAATACTAGCTTTATAGATAAAAGAAAGCGATAGACTATAGACTAGCCTTCTCTATAATAATACTACTACTAATAATAATAATAATAATAATAAGAATACTATTACTATACTTAACCCCTATAACTTTAATATAAATATTAATCTTATTAAGACTATTAATAACTATAAAGACTATAACTACTTTTATAAAGGTCTAAATAAGCTAGTATTATATAAAAACGACTTTACTACCCTCTCTAGCCTTCTTAAAATAGCTATAGTTAAATTTAACTTCGAAATATTACTAGTAGATAAAGCTATTAGTATAACTAAGAAGCGTAAAGTCAAAAGAATAGAAAAGAATCTAATACCTAAAGATAGAATATTTAGTAATAATTCTAAATACTTCAAATATATATTAGAAGTAGTTTATCAAGTATCTAAAAAGAAATATATATCGAAATCTATAGTAGTTATTAGCTAATAGTTAGGAAAGCTTAAAATAGCATTATTAGGTAAGATAACCTAAGGTTAGAGATGTTGTATTATATACTATTAATATAACATTATTATATAATATTTAAAGACCTAAAGTAACTATAGCTATAATAGTTAGTATAAGGTGGGTTGGAGTATAAGTCCTAGCCGGGTGCCAAATATTCTCTATATGAACCAAAGGGCTTGTAGCTTCTGCTTTATATAGAATATTTATATTATTTATAAGGCTACTTTATAGGTTTATTAGAATTATATAAAAGCTTTTTAGAAAGATTAGTTTTTATCTTCTACTAAGTTAATTTACTATTAAGCTATTAGAATTCTTATTAGAAGGTCTATAGTATTAATATTTATTATTATCTTTCCCTATTTTCTATTTCTTTTAGATAATTTACTATTTATTATTAAGTTAAATTTAAATAAGAAGTTTATTAATATTAGAAGTGAGTTGTAGAAGATATCTTAATAATATATTAATAGTATTATAATAAACTTAAAGAGTTTATACCTAAGCTTAAAACTCTTTACTAGACTAAAGGTACAGTAGTTATATAGAGCTCTAATAGTGATGTCTTATATAAGCCCTAAGGCTTAGGTCTATGACAATTCTTTATAAATATATATTTAATAGGATTAATTTGAATATTTAGAAAGTAAGTAAGTAATATGTTATTAAAATGAGAGATATTCTGTCTAAACAGCTAGGAATATAATAATTTTAAGTTATTATAAAGTTCTTATAAGAAGAAATAGTTATTTAAAATAATTGCTATAATATATTTATCATAATAGTAAGCTAAGGAATAGGTAGTATATTATTGAATTTAATGAATAGCATAATATAAATTCATAAATTACTTCTACTTATAATCTATAGGCTCATAGTATCATTCAAGTTAGATACTTACTTATTACTTATATCTAATTGATTTAAATAATCAAAAGTAATGATAAAGACTTTTAACTCCTACTACTTGTTATACTATTTATAGACTGAATGATAATTGAAATATTAATAGGATATACCTCTTTTTATCTTGAGTATAATTATAAAGTAATAATCTTAATTACGACTTCAGTATTTATATAGAAAGTTTTAGATTGAATTTTAATATAAATAAAAGAAGTAGAATTATAGTTAAGAATAAAGGTATTTATATAGCTAGATTGGAATAAGGAGAAATTTATAAATATAATTATATAATAATATTAGAAAGTAATAAGAGACTTTAATGTTTACTAGGCTAAGGTTTACAAAATAAGAGATTGAAAGTTAGAAATCTTATATTAATCTATAATATAAAATTGTTATTGATAAGGAATTAAAATAGAAGTTAGAATATTAGTTTACTAATTGTTTTTGAATCCTTTTATATATATTAATTTCTTCTTGATATAGATTGATAATCTTATTATAAGAGGAAATTGAAAATTTAATATGTAGTAGTAATTACTCATAGAAACTTATCTAAATACCTATAAAATGCTAGGAATTATTGAACCTAAATATTTAGAAGTCTATATTAGAATTAGAATTAAAAAGAAATCTTTCTAATAAAAAGTAAGCTTATAGATATTATAGAAATAGAAGATTATGAAGAATCTATAGTCTTTTAAAACGGTAATAATAATGGAAAGGATATACGTTTAACTTAGTAATAAGTAAATTTATTAAACATTTAAAAACCTACTAATATAATACTAAAAGATTTAATATTTAGAATCTATCTCCCTATATTAAGTTTAGAAGAGAAAGTAATATATTAAGAGATATTTCTCTAAGATTCCAATCTTTCTCTAAATAATATTTAGATATATTAGTATATATTTATTTACTTACTTTTACTCTATATTTAGGATAGTATCTAAGCTCTTCATTCTATATATAGATTTAACTATAAACTTTACCTAATAATTATATTTATACTAATACTAACTTATAACTAGTTAAAATAGTAATAAGATTACCTATTATTATAGATAATTATACTTCTAATTCTAATATTTAATTCTATAGTAATAGAAAACCTTATAGTAATAATTAGGAAGAGTTTTATCAAGACTGAGGCTTAATATATATAGCTAAAAGTAACTACTAAGGTTATAAAGTTGAGAACTTTTCTAAACCTCTTAAAGATAGGATAAAATAGAATACCTATAAAAGCTAGGTATTTTATAACTTATTATTCTTCTATATTCTTTATAGTAAATTTAAAATCCCTTCGAAATCTATATAACTACTTATAAAATAAAACATATAAGATAAATATAGTAATATTCACCTATAACCCCTATAATTAAAACTATTACTATATTAGATTAAATCTTAGTAAAACCATCCTAAAAGCTATAATTAATAAATAGCCTATAGATATTTAATAAATAATCGTCTAGTTATCCTATAAGCTACTATACTAAGCTAAAAATTTTAGAAACTAAGTATTAATTAGATAATACTCTGATATTAATATACTACTATAATACTAGTTACTAAATACCTTAGAATATTATAGTAATATAATTATAAGAGTTTTAAAAGCTATCAAGTTATACTAAGAGTATCTATATCTATATAAGTATTATTTATATATTAGCTATACTTAATTAACATATTAAAATTATTCACTAATAAGAGTAAGCTAAGTCCCACTATACTTATATAGAGATCTTAAGTTAGCTTATATTAATAGTAGAGAACTTTTATATTATTAGTATAAAATTTCATCTTAGGGGTAAGTAAAGCTTAGTTTATAATAGAGATATTAAGGTTGTAGATATTAAGGTTATAATAAATATTTAAATAGAGTACCTATAGTTAGTAGTAATCAAATGTCTTAAGATATTCAAATTATATATTAATAGTTATAAAAGTATAAGGGTGTAGAGTTATTATAGAAAGAGTTATTAGTTATTTATTATCTGCGAAAAAGTTGATGTAGGGTAAATATACTAGCTACTATAACTATAAGGGGTTTAGCTCCAGATTAACTAGGGGCTAGCTATAGTAGTTAGTAGGTAGGTAGGAAGGCTGAAATTATACTTTAGGGGGTAATATATCTACTAATAGTTATAGTAGAAAACGAGCTATCAGCCCCTCCCTAATATATATTTATAAGCTTAAAAGGATTGTTTTATTTATTCCTTTCGTTTTATTGTATATTCTATAAGGAGGTTTAATTTCCTAACTTAAAAATCGAAAGTCTTAGATCTAAAGTTAGTCTTCTAAGTTTCAAAGAAGAAGAGTTATAACTTAGAAAACATAATACTTTATTCTACTATTTCTACTATCTGAAATAACTAGTAAAGCTAGTTTTCAATTTTAATAATTAGAATATTTTATTTCCTTCGTTGAATTAAATATAACTATTTACTTCAATAGGAAAATCAAATATTTAGAGACATATAATAAAGAATAAGAAATATTATAGAGGAAGGTTTTCTTCATATTAATAGGTTTATTCTATATTATCCATTTCTTTTACTTTGATATCAATTTATTAAATTATAGTTTAATTAATAACTTCCTAATTTATAACTTAAATTCTTTATTATATTTTAATATCTTTCTATATATTGGAAAATAGTTTATTTTAAAGAAGCTGAAAAGGAAGATTATATATAAAACGATAAACATCATATATAGAAATAGTATTAGGAATATAATATAATATATTTTATTAAGAAAGATTAATATTAAGAAGTTAACTAAGCTTAAGATGAATTACTACTAATATTTTAATATTTTTAAGATTCTAAGGGATCTTAGATTTAAAAATTAAAGAAACCATTATACTTATTATTTAACTTATAATTTGTATTGGAATATATCTAATTATCATTCTATTATAATTAAATTCCAATATAATTAAAATTATAAGTCTCTTAAAATCTTATAGAAGAAATAATTAATATAAAGAATCCTGAGAAAGAAGATATACTTGAAATAATGTTTAGGCATTTAAACATTAGTTTCATTATTATATATGATATATACTTACTCCTTATATTACTTATAAGGTATTATATTCCAATAACTTTACTTCTAAGTAAAGGTGTTATACATAGTAATTAAATATTCAATAATCTTCTAAAACTATTAGTTAGTAGGATGAAAGTATTTAAATAGATAAGAGCTCTTTATTAGAATATAAATATTCTTTAATATATAACTAGATTTCTTTGTAGTCTTATAAATATATAAGAATACATGAGAAAATTACTTATATAACTTAAAGCTTCTTATAGATTTAAAGCTATAATATAAATATTATTTCAAAATACTTATTCTGAGAAATATTAATAGATAGAGATATTAAATGGATAATTATTTAATAAGTAAGTTAGCTTATAGAAAACGATAGAAAGGATATTAATGGCTTATGATTAGTTTAACTAAAAGAATTAAAACTTATAAGTATATACTACTTACTACTTTCTTTAATATAGATAAACTAATATTATAGAATAAATAAGAAGAATTAGACTTTTGAAATTAATGAGAATAAGGGATATGAGTATTTTGAATTAGAATAAAGTAGTTGTATTAAATTATAACTAGGGAAAATTAATTTTGAATAAAGTAAAATAATAATTAGTTAACTATAGATGAAGAAAAGAGCAAGGATTAGTAAGACATAGGTTAGGATGTAGTATCTTTATACTTCTAGCTATAATAAATATATAATTATAACTGAAATAATACTAAGAAATCCTACTAATTATAAAAGAGGAGTTCTTTTATCTAAAGGATTCATTATACTTGTTAAGTAAATCAATTAAAGATTATATCTTTATAAGTCTAGGATTATGTCAATTAATACTTTTACTTTTGATAAAGCTTTAATTCTCTCCTTAATATATCAGTAGATATATTTTAACCTCCCTAAGTATGAGTAGGACGTTTACTTTAATAGATATTTCTTATAAAGAAAGTATTATTCAGCTTATAATTTAAATCTAAAAATATGCTTATTATTACTAAGGCACTTCTCCTTCCTATTTAATACTATTCAATAGGATTCCTGTTTAATATTACTATAGGCCTAATAGAGTCTCTTACTTCTAATAATTTATATCTTTTCAATAATAAATAGTATTATTAGTATAATATAGAATTGGGAATTATTTATTTATTCTTAGACTTATAAAGTAATATAGATTTACTTCTAATAATGTCTTTTAAGAATTAGTTTTACTGAGAATATCTAAAGGACTATAATAAATATCTTCTACTTTATATAGCTATGTATAATAAGTAATTTAAAAGTTCTAATATTAATACTGAACCTTTATAAAAGTAACTTTCTTACTAACTTAAGTTAGGAAGACTAATAATAGCAGGATATTTACTTAGCTATTTCTATGTTATAATTATTATAAATAACTATATTATAAGTTACAATAAACTTATAGAATATCTAGCTATACTATATAATCTTTTACTAAGATTGAATAATAATAAACACCAGTTTGAAAAGTTCAATTAATAAGTTTTATGTGAATTATAAAAGATTATATAGTAGATATTCTAGTTTACTATATAAATATAAGTAAACACTGTAGAAAGGAAATTAGATAATATAACTAGTAATATATATAAAAACACTTTTCATTCCTATTCTTCTTATATAAATATAGTAATATCATAATCTAAATACGTCTCCTAACAAACTAATAGTAAAGATATCTATAGTATTATAATATATAATAAGCTAATAAATATGACGAAGATAGGTCTATAAATACCTTTAGATTTATAGATTTATATATAAGAAGAAATAAGGAAGAGCTATAATGTTTAAAAATTTAATAAACTTATACTATACAAACTATATATTATTTTAAATAGATATTAGTAATAATACTTTTTAATAAAGTTTGATAAATCCCTATAATAGTTAAGATATTATTTAGAAGATATAGCTATAAGTGTATATTAAGTAATTAGTAGGTTAAAACTTGCATAAGAACTTTATAATTTATTACTACTGAGTTAAATACTTATATTGAATAAAGTAATATATAGGGTATTAGAACTAGATATTTAATTTAATAATAAAGTTGATAAGAGGAATTAAATACTAAGAATATAAGATGACTTTTGTTAAGTATTTTAAAGTTGATATTATAAAGAAGTTTTTATCTCTTATAATATTGAAAGTAATATCTAGTTTTACTCTAGTAAATTAGATCTAACTAGTAGTAAAGTTTTCAATAAAGTATTTATAGACTCTTTAGCTATTTATTAAGTTTAATTCTTTATAAAGATTATTATTAATACTATTTAGAATATTACTCATAGAAGTAGTCTTCTCAAAGCTAAAATTAAAAACCTTTATAAATATGTATAAGAAGCTATATATAGAAATATTACAGTACAGAGAGATTATTCTACTTAATTTCTTAACTTTTATAACTAAAGACTTAATAGGAAACCCTATGTTGACAAACCGAATAAACTAAGAGTTATAGTTGAAATGTTACATAAGGAGTTTAAGTTAATATTAAATAATCAATACTTCTTTTGATAATAATTCTAATATTTTAATAGTAATTCTATACAAAGTTATTTCCTAAATTATTATAATATAGACTTAGAAATTAACTGATAAGATTTTATTATATAAGAAAATATAGTCAAATAAGGGGTTTATCTTTATAATATTAAAGATATACTATAAGTAATAGAATATTTAAATTGTTAGGAACTGAATATATTATTCTATTTACGTTTATAAAATAGTCTTACGACCTATTAGATACTTAAGAGAGTAAATCTATCATATATTAGCAGTAATTATAATACCAATAGTAACTTATTTAAATATAAATAGTAATTAGTAAATAACTTATTGATAAATCTATAGGATACTAATATTATTATATTTCTTATTAGTAATAGTAATATCTATTAAGTTAATCTTATAGTTTATTAGATAATAAGGAAGATCTTTTATTCTAATTTTATAAAAGAAGATTCTAGTAATAACTGCTTTATTGAAGTAGTAGAATAACTATAATAATTCTTTATTAATATAAGTCCCTCACTTAGTATAATTAAGTTATTTTAAGCTAATATCTAAATAATATTAATAGACTATTAGTATGACTAATCTACCTAAAGTTTTTAAATAGTAAAATAGTTTAAAGTATTTATTTAAAATAGAATAGTTAGTATTATAAATTCGTAAGCTTTTCGCTTTATATAGAGAATATTTAATACCCAGCTAGGACTTATACCCTAACTTACTTTATACTAACTACTATAACTATAGTTACTTTAGGTCTTCGAATTATAATATCTTTAACCTTAAGTCATCTTAGCCTTCCTGATTATTAGCTAATAATTATGATAAATCTCGATATATATATTTCTTTAGAAAAATGAAGTAGTACTTGATAAGCTATTTCTAATATATATTTGAAGTATTTAGACTTATTACTAAATATTTAATTTTTAGATATTAGATTCTTTTTTATTCTTTTAATCTTATATTTCTTAGTTATACGAACGGTTTTATCTATTAGTAATATTTTAAAACTAAATTTAGTTATAGTTATTTTCAGAAAACTAGAAAGAATAATAAAGGTGCTCTTATATATTACTAGCTTATTTGGAGTTTTATAAGAGTAGTTATAGTTTTTATAGTTGATAATAGCTTTAATAAGATTAATATCTATATTAAAATTATAAGGATTCAGTATAGTAATAAGTAGTAGTTAGGGGTAGTCTATATTCTTATTATTGTTATTATTATTAGTGGTATTATTATTATAGATAGCTATTAACTTATAAATATTGAAGATAGCTATTAATTTATATTCTCAAAATAAAGAGAAGGCTAGTCTATAGGCTACTATTCTCTTTTATCTATAAGGCTAGTATTATTAAATAATATTAGTAGTATTTTAGTAAAAGTTAATATTATAAGTACTACTGCGGTAAGTTTAATACTTTAAAGCTACTACTAAGACTATTATATAGCTTATACTAATTTCTAAGTTAAGGCTAGGTCTAAACTAAATATTACACTACTAGCCCTTTCTTACTATATTTACTTATAGAGATATATATAAGTTATAATATACTACTAAGTTTTTTTGTCTATTATAGAAACCTTATACTAAGTATTATATAAAGCTACCTACTAGGTAGGAGGCTAAATATGTAATTTACTAATATTATATATTCCCTATAGGTTTTAATAGATAAATAATACAAATATAAGGGTAAAATCCCTTTAGTTTTGTATTGGATATTAGTAATAAGTAATTCCTTTAGGCCTTATAATAATATTTCTAAGAACCTATTAATATAGAGAGTAATTTACATTTTTAAAGACTATAAGATAATAGATTACCCCTTATTTAATTTAACAATAACTTACTATAAGTATTAGAAGAATATTCATTAAGCTAAATATAGGTTAGATAATAATTATAATAATAATCAAAGGTATTAAGATTAGAGAAATGAATACTAAAGCTTTACAGAATACTATAGAATAAGACGTACTAAATCGACTTAACTTTAATATAAATACTATATTAGAACTCTTAAAATAAACTATAGGTATATATTCTATTTAAACTTACTCTTTTTATACTAATTCGTTAAGTTCTTCTAGTATTATTTCTATACCTTTAAGCTGAAATATTACTTTATATTGACTACTCTAAACTATATAACTATATAGGTTTATTCAATTATGTAAAAGAATAGTCTATAAGTTAATACGTTAATTATTAAGTTTGCGTTAAGTAAAATACTGCTACTAGATTAGTAATCTATATATTTCCATAGCTTTTAATGTAGGAAATCTAGTTATATTTTTTAAAAGATTAATCTAAGATGATTATTAATATATTGATAATAGGTAGGTAAAACTAATTAGTAGAAACAAGGTAAGGAATAAGGAGGAGTTTGAATACTTAGGTTAGAGATAATTATAATAATATAAATAGATTTTCTATCAGTTAAACTTATTATATAGAGTTTCTAGTAAGTTTAAGAAGAGGATTATAATAAGTTTCAATCTAAAATTTCTTCTATTATATAAGTATTATATATATATATAGATTATAAGTTTATATCTATTATATTTATCTTCTAAATTGTAATAAGAGATATATAATTGATATATTATTCTATTTCTTAGATTTTAGAGTACTGTTTTTATAATTAAGGTGTTTTTTATATTATAGATCTGCGAATATAGCGCTCTTTATTTAATATATCTTTCTAGATTCTTCCCCTTATTTTTCTATCGCCGCAGGACTAGGCTTAAAAGAAGTTATTTTATTTGTTTATTTTAGTTATTCCAGCCCAAACAGCTAGCACATACTCTAATATTATATATATTTTATAGAATACCTAAGGAGACTTTTCATATATATTACTTATAAGAGTTATAGCTATTATACTATTTAATTTTAAATAGCCTTAATACTAAGAAATTACTAGAAGTCTTTATTTTTCTTCAAGTAATACCGTTATTAGGAGTCTATTAATAATATAAGGACTTTAGAAGTATCTTTTGAAAGAAAGGAAAGTATATAGTTATTAATATAAAGGAAGAAGATAATATACTTCTTAAATTAATAATATAATTCTCTTATAGTAACTTTAAAGTAAGAATATTGAAGGCTTATTTCTAAATAGTATTATTATAAGAGAAAAGACTTTTAAAAACCATTTAATATTTTATTTAAATAGTAGACATTATTTAGAATCTAATAACCTAGTAGTAATTCTATATAAGTAATCTTATTGAATATTATATATATAAAAATACTAACTATATTATATTAGAATAACTTAAGATTAAAATAATAAGTAATTACTTCAAAGATTTAAAATATTATACTTATTAGAATAATTATATAAGTCTTATATTTATCTTATAATTATCAGTTTCTATAGATAACTAGTTGAGTTAAAATTTTTAAGAAGTACTTATACTTATTAAATTTATCAATATAAACTTAGGAGTATTTTAAAACTTTTAGATTCTTTGAAAAAATAGTATTAATCTTATTCTAGAAATATAATTTAAAATTATTCCTAAGATAAGCTTATTTATTTATTATTATAACCTTAATATGTAGATAAATAAGTATTATTAAATAAGATATAAGTAATAGTAATGATTTCTATATAAAGCTTTTAGAATAATAATTACTACTCTTTAATATTTTAAACTTTCTTTAATATCTAATTTACCTTATAGTTGAAGTTTGTTATTAGAGTTTATAATATATATATTTTAGAATCCTTAAGAAAGTTAAATCTTTAGGACTCTTTTTAATTAATTATTCATATTAGTCTATAGCTATAAATAGAAATATCTTAAAATATCTCAAAATGATGAAAGAATACTAGTTAAAAATAGTTTTAAATAAAGAGTTTTTGATTATTCCAACATAATATCTTATTTATCTCTTTTAATTAACCTTCTCTAGAAACGCTTAAGTTGCTTATTCTTTTATAGTTTTATTTATATAAATAAGATTATAGAAACATATAATAAGTAATTCTAGAGGGATTACTAATATTAACTTTATAGTTTTCAATAATATTTCATAAAGGATTAGAACTACTAATATATACATATAAAACTACAAATTATCATAACTACTTCTTATTTTAATATAGACTACTTTATTAAACCTTTTATTCAAATTTGAATAAGTAGTTAAACTAACTTTGAGGAGCTCTACTATAGTTATTTACTCTTATAATTAGTAAGAAACTTTATGAGAATCAAATTATTTGAAATTAAACTCTATAAAAGCTAAATCTTTATCAAGAAAGAAGGTTGTATTAAAAGAAATTTTATAAGTTAGTATAATTATATTTCAAAGTAGGTTTTATATTTAATATTTATTACTCAAAATATAACTTGTTAAAAAGTTACTATATATATACTCCTTGAGGTATATTACCTAGTTATACTTAAGTTTTATTTTTATAGTAAGAATAAAATATTTATAACTATAAGTATAAAGATAGGTTAAGTTTAGACCTATAGTATTATCTTTTTAAATAGTCTTCTAAAGCTTCTAATATAATATTTACTAGCTTAAGAGGTATATTAATATTTAGCTATAAGGAAATATTATTATATATAAAACTTCAAATTAAAATAGATCAAATAATTTTCTTTATACCTTATAGCTCTTGTATATATCTTAATAATTATTCTAATATATTGAGTACTTCTATTTCAACTTTAGAGTTATAAAATAGATAGTTTAAAATATATGTTTTGACAGGTTAGATTATATTCTAGGTTCTCATATCTAGAGATCTTATTATTATATTTAAAGATCTTACTATTAATATCATACTAATATTTAAGAAACATGATGAAGCTTTTGAATGTTTTTATTATAATAATTCTAGTATAATTAATAAGATTAAAATCCTCAGAATAATTAGTAGTTATATGTATAGATATTAGAATTAAAGTATAGTTATTATAGTTCTAGTAATGAGAATAGAAATTAAAAGTAATACATTCTTTAGGAATATTATATAAAGTATTCCTATATTTTATATAATAAATCTAAAGTTTTACCTTATTAATACTATAAGCTTTATATACCTTCTAGGTAAGCTGGTAATTATTATACTTGAAGTAGTTATTAGTAATATAAATACTTTATATAATTAGGATAAGGTAATTAAAAAGCTTTCTATTAAAGTATTCTAACTATTAGTAATAAAACTATTTATTACTTTATAGAGACTTCTAAATAGTATTTATAATATACTATTAATAGTGATAATATTTAGGAAAAAGCCTATGTTACACTAATTATACTATTAAAATAATTAATCTCTTATAAAATATATTATATTTAAAGATTTATTAATTATCTTAAATATTAATAATTATTATTTTTAAATAATTTCTTTTCTATAGTCAAAATAGGTAACTTAGCCTAATATCTTACTAATAGCCTTATTTATATAACTACTACAAAGAAAAAAGGTTAATAATTAGTATAATATAGAAAGTAATATTATATAAGTATAATTTAATTTCTTTACTTTTATTAATTATAACAAATATCCTAGTATTCCCATAGCTTTTAATAAGTATAGGTTTTATATTATATTGAATATAATCTCTTATAAGAATTCTTTAAAGATTTATAAAGTATTCTACATTTTAAAAGATATAAATTAAAGTGTATAAATTAAAGATAAAGGAATATCAGAGAAAATACTAATAAAACCTTACTTTATAATATACTTATTTTATAGTATTATAATTACTTCAATTAGAAACCTAATTATATAATTAATATTATTCAAAACTTTAAATCCTTTTTAAGAAGTTAAAATGTAAACCTAGTAACTATATAATCTCCTTTTAATTAAAGGATTTAATCCTAAGTCTTTATAAGCTACCTAAAATATATATAGTAATAATATATTAAAGTATCGTCTAGTTTATACTTTAGAAAGAGTTCAAGTTTATCTAAGTTTTAAGAATATCTCTTATTATTTTATATATTAAAAGTAGTAGTTAGAAATTCAATACAAATATCAAAGGTATTATAATTAATCTTATTATATAAGAGAGCCTTAAGGAAGTATCATACTACTTCTATAATAATTAAAACAATTTTACTTAGAAATATACAATTTAAATAGCTATAAACTATAAATATATAGTTGTATATATAGATTTTAATTGTGGTTGTATTAAAACTCTTTGATCTATTTAAAGTCACATGCCTCTCGGGACCTTTTAAAAGAACCTACACCTAGTATTCAGCTCTTACCTTATAAACCCTATAGATAATACTAGAGCTGAGGAATTATTTAAATAGAAGAAACCTTAAGTAGTAATAATATAGTTAGTTAATACAATTACTAGTAAATATAGGGGGTATAAAAAGAAAGTATAAACCTATATCTATTATAATTACTTCTTTAAAAGATTATAGTAGGATTATAATACTAATACTAACTAGCTAGTAATACTTATTACTAGTTATTAATAGTTACTAGTTATTAATAGCTAGTAGTAGTAGCTAACAATTAGTAGTAATTACTATACTTAGGTTTATATAATTAGAAGGTATATACCTACTAGTCGCAGTTGCCTACCGTAGGATTCAAACTTACTACTCTTGCCGTAAAATAGTAAAAGCCGGCCAGACGTTAAACTACTACATCAAACAGAGATATAGAATTTAATAAATAAGAAAACTAATAAAATTATAAGATTATAAATTCAAATTCCTTAAGTAATAAAAACAATTTATATAATTACTTAAACCTTGTTTATAGAGAATATCTTATACTTCTAAAATTATATTTTAGTTATTTTTTATATAATAAGATATTCAAATCTCAAGTATTAAAGTATTTTGTAACATATTAAAGTAGTATTTTCAATATATAAATTATTTAAAATATTAAAGTAATTATAAAAGTTAATAATTAATAATGTTATTCTTTCTTCTATATAGTAGTCTTAATATTAAAATATTGTAATTGTATATCTAAGGATGTGAATTAAAATATAGGTTTAATTTAACTATTTATATTAATACTCTTAAGCTTTCAAAATATAAAAACTATAGAAAGTTATATAAATATTTGGACTTTTCTCTAAAGAGTTTATAATATTCTTCATATATATCTTCTTAGTAATATCTACTTAGAATTATTAATCTTCTTTATGATTTATTCTCATAAGAGTAGAGGTTTTGAAAAATTTAATTTAGATATTTTAAAAGCTTATTAATACTATTTAGTCTTTCGAAAATAACTTAAGAGTTACCTTCAAAGAAGTTTTAGAAAGAGACTTTAATAAGTAGTTATCTTAAGATTAAAGTAACTATATAAATTAAAAGACTTAATTTCTATCTAAAAAGTATTATATTAAATGAACTACTAATTACTTCCCTTAAGATTCGAAAAAGGTTATTTTGAGTAGATATCTTATTATTTAAAATATATTAAATTATTTTTATATATATATTTAGCTTAATGCATTTTTAATATTATAAGACTCTTAACTTTTATATATTATTAGAAGGTAAAGTCTAGTATATATTATATGTATTAAATATAGCCAAGTATATTATATAAAGCTTTATTTAAACAGTTTAAATAGGATAAAGCTTATAGACATAGTGCTAGCGCCTGAGGTTTAAGTATCATAAACTCTACCTCTTAAGCGTATTATTCCTAATAGGAGACCTTTATATATTTGTTTATATTAGGAATAATATACTTAAGGGGTAGGGTTTATACTAGCTAAACCTCAGGCGCTAGCGCTATTTCTATGACCCTCACCCTATCTAAACTACTAAAAATACAGCCTTATATAGTATATATAGCTATATTTAGTTATATATAATATATATTAGATTTAACCCCCTAATTATATATAATAATCAAGAGTCTTCTAATACTAAAAACCTATTAGGCTAAGAATATATATCATAATAATTTAATATATTTGAAATATCCCGCTTGACGTAGTAGTTTAACGTCTGGCTGGCTTTTACTATTTTATGGCAAGAGTAGTAGGTTTAAATCTTACAGTAAGTAACTACGACTAGTAGCTATATACTTTCTAATTATATAAACTAAATATAGTAATTACTACTAGTTATTAGTTCTTACTAATAGCTATTATAATAACTAGTAACTATTAATAACTAGTAATAAGTATTACTAGTTAGCTAGTATTAGTATTATATAACTATAATCTTTTAAAGAAGTAATTATAATAAATATAGGCCTATATATACCTTTTGTATTTATGAGTAATTATATTAACTAACTATATTTACTACGTAGGGTTTCTTCTATTCAAATAGTTCCTTAGTATCAGCAGTATCTATTGGGTTTATAAGGCAAGAGCTTACTACTAGGTATAGCTTCTTTTAAAAGGTCCCAAGAGGTATATGACTTTAAATAGATTAAAGACTTTTAATACAACCAATTATAATATATTTGAAATATTAAGATGTCTATTAAAAATACCCCTCTTTCAATCTTTAAAACAATTAATTAATAACTCACTTAATATAATACCTCTTAAGTAGAAGCTAAAACTTATAATTTATAGAATTGTTTTAACCTTAAAGTAATTATATAATAAAGTCTCTTTTTAAAGCTTCTTTAAGAGCTACTTTTAAGTAACTTTCTAAAGGCTAATTAATACTAATAAGCATTTAAAATATTTAAATTAGATATTCTTAAGAACTCTATCCCTATAGGAATAGACTATAAGCAGAATTAATAATTTCCTATAAATACTACTAAAGAAATTTATATAAGAAATATTATAAACCTTCTAAATAAAGGTCTAAAGGTCTATTTAGCCCTCTATAATCTCTATACTTTAAAAACTCAAGAATACTAATATAAATAGTTAAACTAAACCTATATAATAATACAGATTTTTAAATATATAAATAAGATATTTTAGTATTAAATATTACTACATAGAAGGAAATGTAGTAATATAAACTAGTAACCTCTATAATTACTTCAATATTATAAATAACTTATGCCTTTGAAATATTACTTTAATATATTATAAAATACTTTAGTCTTCTAAACTTTAGTATCTTACTATAAGCATAATAATTAAAATATAACTTTAGACGTAATAAGACGTTATATATAAGGCTGAAATAGTGAACTATACTCCTTCTATTACTAAAGTACTTTAAATTTACAATCTTCTACTTTTATTAGTCTTCTTATTAATTAAATTCTATATATAAAACTAGATACTTACTATTCAAAGCTATTTAGACTTCATACTTCTAAATAAGATTATTTTACTTATTATAAAAATAATATAATAACTCCCTAAAGCTTCCTTATATAATAAGATTAACTATAATACTTTTGATATTATAATAGAAACTCTAACTACTACTTTAAATATTTAAAATAATAAGAAATACTTTTAAAGTTTAAATAAGTTTTTATACTATCTAAAGTATAGACTAAAATATACTTTAGTATATTATTACTATATATACTTTTAATTAATTTATAAAGACTAAGTATTAAATACTTTAGTTAAGAGGAAAATCAAATAATTATTAACTTTAAATCCAGACTTCTTAAAGAGAATTCAAATCCTTAGGTAATAATAATTATATAACTAGCCTTCTAGCTAAAATAGCTATAATACTATATAATAAATATACTTTAAAAAGGGATCTTAATAATACCCTCTCTAAGACTCTTTTACTTTTAATTTAAATATTTCAATTTATATCTTTTAAAATACAAAGTACCTTATAACTCTTAAAAAAGCTCTTATAAAAAACTATATTTGATACAATATAATGCTTATACTAATTAAAAACTATTGAAGAAGTAAGATCTTTATTCTAATTAGTAAAAATAAAGAAGTTAAATTATACCTATATAATAATACTTTTTATATTATTCTAATTATAAACCTTATCTCTTTTTAATAATGATAAAAACAAAGCTACTAATAGGATATTAAATTAAATTACTTATCTTAACTATAGAAGAGTAATTACTCTAAAATTATAATTATTAATATTTAATAAAACTAATAAGTCTTTAAGAATTATATATCTTATAAGAAATTAACTACTTTAATAGTATAATTAGTAAGATATAAACCTTCTCCTAAATATTATTACTACTAATAATATATTATAGATATTATTTAAAAACCCCGGAGAAATAATAAATAGCTCTAATATTAATAATTAGAATATCCTTATATAGAGCCTCTTAACTACTTCATCTCTATTATATAAAATATCTTTATTACTAATAACTACTTAAAGTATAATAAATACTAACTTACTTAATATATATATAAAACCTAAAGTATTAATAAGGTAAAATACAAAATTTACTATATAGAATATAAGAATACTTTATATACTAGCCCTAAGAAATATATTACTTTTAATTTTTACCCTTATTATTTAAACTATAATAACTATATTTCAGCTCTAATATTTATAAATAGAACTATGAATTACTCCTAGAACTTTTATCTTATTAATTATATTAGAACTATTATTATACAAATATTTAAAAGCTTTATTATACTCTTCAAATACTAACATAATATTAATATTAAAGGTTTTAAATATAATAATAAGATCTCTAGATATAGAATCTGAACTATAATCTGACCTCTTAAAATATATACTTTAAGCTATCTACTCTATATATTTAGAATTATAATAGAGATACTAAACATATTAGAATTATGATTAAAGATATATATAAGAGCTATAAAGTATAAGAGTAAACTACCTTATAAACCCTAGTTTAAAATCCTATAACTAATAGTATTTCTTTATAACCAAATACTAATATACCCTTTAGACTAATAAATACTATACTAAAGACTTTGTAGAATTACTTAAAATAATAATACTATAAAACTAAACTTAGCTTACTTTTATACCTCTAGTTATAAATACTTTATTCTTACTTTAAATAGAAAACTCAAATATAACTATTTAATATATTTTAAGAAATATATTTTCATCAACTTTCTAATCAGCTATACTTCAACTAATAAATATTAAATATAAAACCCAGTTTAAAAACAACTTATCATAACTTATAACATCTCTTTTAATAAAACCCTCTTTTTTAATAAAAATTTAATCTTTCTATAAAATAGCTTTGAATAATTTAATTCTAATAAAATCTCTTATTAAATATAAAAATAAATAATTATAATAAAACTACTTAAAATCAACTTAACTACTTATTTAAACCTGAATAAAAAGTTTAATAAAGTAATCTATACTGAAATAGGAAATAATTATAATACTTTAAAGTCTTATATCTATATAATAACTACTTTAAAACTTTATAAAATATTATCTAAAAGTATAAAATCTATATTAATAACCCCTCTAGAATTACCTATTATATTCTTCTATAATCTTATTAATATAGATAAAAGTATAAAGAGGCAAAAAACTTAAATATTTCTAGAGAAAGTCAAATATAAGAAATAGATAAAATATTATATTAGAATAATTAGGAGATCTTTATTTGTCGTGATAGCTTTATGCCTGTGGGCTACTATCCTAGGTCATATAACCTACTTATATAAAACACTTCTTATATAAGACACACTTATAAACCTATATATTAGATAGTATTATTCTATAAATAGCTTTTAATATAAATAAACTTTTACCTATCTATCTCTATAAACTTAATAGTATAATTAGTAATAGTAGTAAGCTTAATTCTAAATACTTTCTAAGATCTATAAATTAAACTATATCTATTAAATTTATATTACTTTCAAACTTTCTTCTTATCTTTCTTTATTTCCTAATTAATTAACTAGTTATATCTATTATATTATTCCAAATAGTTTTATTATTAAGTTTTAATATTTTAACTCGCTTTAATAGTTACTACGACTAACCTTAGTAGTATAATATCTTGAAATATTATATTAAAATAAAAGATATTTAGAAATATATTAATTTTAATAGACTTTATCCTCTAGAACTTAACTCTTAAGGGGAATTATACTCTCTTAAAAAGTATATTTAAGATAAGAATATATAAAACTAATTTATTTAAATTACTTAAACTATATTATAATCTTAGGATGAATTTATTTAGAATAACCCTTTATATTTAACTTCTTAAGTGACTTTATCTGAAAATACTCCTACTTTTAAAGTAATAATAAGTACCCCTAGAATCTAAGATAAATATAAAGTATACTTATACCTCTTTATAGCTAGAGTTTCTAGAAGTAGAAAGATTGACAAGAGCCTTAATACTATAGAATGTTATATTAATATATTATACGTAATTAGAGGGCAAAATCTAATATACATTACATATAACTAAATATAGCTATATACGCTATATAAAGCCCTATTTCGAATAGTTTAAATAAAGCGAGACCTATAGAAATAGTACTAATACCTAAGGTTTAATTAGTATAAACTCTACTTCTTAAATATATTATTCACTTCTTAAATATATTATTCCTAATATACTCTTTTAGTTTTAAACGTTCTACCTATAAGCTAGCATTTTTAAATAATACTAAATAAACCTTCTATTTATATTTTATAAGAAGTTCTTTTTATTATTCTATTACTCTTATTAAACTTCTATTTTTATAATAAGAAGAATAATTCTATTCCTAAACTATTTAGGTATTTCTTATTAACTAAGAAGTACTTCTAATACTCCTAAGCTTTTTATTTAACCTTATTATTATTATAATATAGGATTTATAGATTCTAACTAATTATTAAAAATCTTATTAGGATTCTTTAATATTAGAAATCTTTCTTAAAATTCTTCTTCTTATTATAACTTTAAGTAATTTAATTAGTCTATTATATTAATCTAAATAATAAAAATACTAAACTAGTAATTCTAAAGACGTTTTATAAAACCTTCAACTATAAAGTCTCCTAAAAGTATATATTTAATCTTAAAATACTTCTATATAGCTTCTTATTATAACTAGTAGTTATAAATATCTATATATCATAGCTTTATATATAGTTATATTATTTCAATAATTGTAAAATATATTATTTACTAGTTATTATACTAGATTTGAATACTAAAGTAAAGCTTATATATCTTACTTCTATCAAATATACTTATTATAAAATCCACTTAGAATATAATAATAAAATAACTAGTAGAAATAACCTTTTAAATAACTTAAAATAATACTAAGAATTCTACTTTAGTTATTAAAATAGTAATAATATCTTATTTATTAGCTTACTATATTATTAGGCTTCTAAAAAGATATATAGTATATACTTGAGAGCTGTCTTAATTATTACTATTATTTATAAAACTAGTATCTATAATAACTATAAGATTATTAAATAGATTACTAACCTTATAGTTAAACTTAAAGTAAAAGCTCTTCATCTTATTAAGGTATTATATTATTTATTTAGCTTCTATATAGTAGTGATCTAAAAGGCTTTAATTAAATTAGAACAATTAGCTTACTATATAGGTAATATCTAGTTTTATTATAACTATAATATAATTAAATTAATAAAGCTAATATCTTATTAGTAGCATTTCATTTCTATATAAGAAGCTTAATTATAATACAATATGAACTCTTTAGTTTTTAGAGGAATTTTAAAGTATTTGATATATTATATATACTTCGTGAGGTATTTAAAGAGTTCTTTTAATATATACTACTTATAAGAACTATAGTTATTATATTACTTAATTTTAAATAATCTTAATATTAAGAAACTACTATAAGTCTTTACCTCTTTTCAAGTAATATTTCTATTAAAAATCTATTAATAATATAAGTATTTTAGATATGCTTTCTAAGGGGAGAGAGAAGATATAGTTATTAATAGAAAAGAAGAAGATAATATACTTCTTAAGATAGTAATATAGTTCTCTTATAGTAAGTTTAAAGTTAAAATACTTAAGACTTATTTCTAAATAGTATTACTATAGGAGAAGAAACTTCTAAAAGTTATATCGTATTTTATCAAAATAGTAGATCTTACCTAGTATTTAGTAATTTAGTAATATCTCTATATAAATAGTTTTATTAAATACTATATATATAAAAGTATTAATTATATTATATTAGAATAGCTTAGAATTAAAGTAATTAGTAATTATTATAAGGATTTAAAATAATATACCTATTAGAGTAATTATATAAGTCTTATAATTGTCTCATAACTATTAATTTCTATAAATAATAAATTAAGTTTCAAGTTTTAGGAAATACTTATATTTATCAAGTTTATAAGTATAATTTTAGTAGTATTTTAAAGATTTTGAAATTTCTTATAAGAGTCTTATTAATCTTACTTTAAAAGTATAATTTAAAATAACTCTTAAGATAAACCTATTTAGCTACTATTATAACTTTAGAATATAAGTAAGTAAGTATTATTAAATAAAATATAAATAATAATAATAGGTTTTACTATAGAACTCCTAGAGTAGAAGGTCTGATTCTTTTATATTTTACGTATTCTCTAATATTTAATTTATTTTATAATGAAAGTTTATTATTAAAAGTTATAATACTTATATTTTAGAGTCTTTAAGAAAGTTAGATTCTTAGAATTTCTTCTTATTAACTATTTCTATTATTCTATAGTTATAAAAAGGAATATTTTAAAGGATTTTGAAATAACTAAAAGGTATTAGTTAAAACGGTAGTTTTAAATAAAGATTTCTTAGTTATTCTAACATAATCTCTTATCTATCTTTTATATTTAATTCTCTCTAGAAATATCTAAGGTTTTTACTTCTTCATAACCTTATCTTTATAAATAAGATTATAAAAGAATATAATAGGTAACTCTAAAAAGGTTATTAATATGAATTTTATAGTTTTAAATAATACCTTATAAAACTCTAGAATAACTACTATATAAATATAAGATTTTAAACTACTATATTTATTTCTTATTTTAGTATAAATTACTTAATTAAGCTTTTTATTGAAATTGAAATAAGTAGTTAAGCTAACTTTAAATAACTTTATTATACTTATTTGCTCTTATAATTAGTAAGAGACTTTATTAGAATTTAACTATTTAAAATTATCTTATAGAAAGATTAAATTCTATTAAAAAAAGGTTTTATTAAAAGAAATATCATAAGTTATTATAACTTTATTTCAAACTAGGCTTTATAATTAATATAAATTAGTTACAAAAAGCTAATTAAAAAGCTAATAAAAATATACTTTTGAAATATACTAACGAATTATATTTAAGTCTTATATCTATAGTGAGAATAAAGTATTCATAATTATAAGTATAGAAATAAGCTAAGTCTAATCTTATAGTATTATCTTTTTAAATAGTTTTATAAAATATTTAATATAGTATCTATTAGTTTAAAAAGTATATTAGTATTTAGTTATGGAGAAATATAACTACTTATAAAGTGTTTAAGCTAGAATTTATAAAATAGTTTACTTTTATACTTTATAGTTCTTATATATATCTTAACAATTACTCTAATATATTTAATACTTTTATTTTAACTTTAAATATATAAAATAAATAACTTAAAATATATATCTTATAAAGTTAGATTATATTTTAGACTTTTATATTTAGAGACCTTATCATTATATTTAAAAACTTTAATATTAATATTATGCTAGTATTTGAGGAATACAGTAAAGCTTTTAAATACTTTTATAATAATAGTTCTAATATAATTAATAAGATAAAAGTCTAAGGAGTAATTAGTAGTTCTATTTATAAGTATTAGAGTTGAAATATAACTACTATAACCCTAGTAATAGGAGTAGAAGTTAAAAGTAATATATTTTCTAGGGATAGCATATAAAATACTCTTATATTCTATATATTAAATCTTATATTTTACCTTACTAATATTATAAGTTTTATATACCTTCTAAATAAGCTAGTATTTATTATACTTTAAACAGTTATTAGTAATATAAATACCTTATATAGCTAAGATAAAATAGTTAAGAAGCTTTCTATTAGGATATTCTAACTACTAATACTAGAACTATTTATTACTTTTTAAGAGTTTTTAAATAATATCTATAGTATACTACTAATAGTAATAATATCTAAGAGAAAGCTTATACTATACTAATTATATTATTAAAATAGTTAATTTTCTTTGAGGTATATAGTATTTAAAAACTTACTAGCTATATTAAATATTAATAGTTATAATTTAAGAATAATTATTCTTCTATAATTAAGATAAGTAGTTTAACTTGATATTTTATCAGTAGCCTTATTTTTATAATTACTAAAAAGAGATAAGGTTTGTAGCTAGAGTAGTATAGAGAGTGATATTATATAGGTATAATTTGATTTCTTTACTTTTACTAATTATTATAAAGATCTTAGTATCTCTATAAGCTTTAATAAACATAGGCTTTGTATTATACTACATATAGTCTCCTTTAAAACCTTTTGAAAAAGTCAGAAAATATTTTATATCCTAGAAGATATAAATTAAAATATTTAGATTAAAAGTAAAAGAGTCTTAGAGAAAATATTACTAAAATTCCTCTTTATAGTATTTTTACTATATAGTATTATAGTTACTTTAGCTAGAAGGCTAGCTATATAGTTACTATTACTTAAAAGTCTAAATCGTTTTTAAGAAGTCTAAATCTAAAACTAGTAACTATTTAATTTTCTTTTTAGTTAAGATATTTAATACTTAGTTTTTATAAGTTAATTAAAAGTATATATAGTAATAATATATTAAAATATAATTTAACTTATATTTTAGAAGGTATAAAAACCTATCTAAATCCTAAAAGTATCTCTTATTATCTTCAGAGTTTAAAGTAATAGTTAGAATTATTATTATAATATTAAAAGTATTATAATTAATCCTACTATATAAGACAATTTTAAAGAAATATTACATTACTTTTATAATACTCAAAATACCTTTATCTATAAATATAGAATCTAAGTAATTTTAAATTATAAGTATATAGTTCTATATATAAGGCTTAATAAGTAAGAAAGCTAATGAAATTATAAGGTTATAAATTTAAAGTATTTTAATAATAAAAGGAGTATAGTTAACTACTTAAGCTTTATATATGATATATTACTACCTTTAAAATTATATTTTAATTACTATTCTTATAATAAGGTATTTAAATCTAGAGGACTGAAGTATCTTATAGTATATTAGGATAATATTTTAGAAGTATAAGTTATTTATAATATTAAGGTAATAATAAAACTTAGTAGCTTATATTACTATATTAGCTTTTATATAATAATATTAATATTAGAATATTTTATTTATATATCTAAAGATCTAAGTTATTATATAGGCTTAATTTTACTACTTATATTAATATTCTTAAGTCTTTAAAATATAGAAACTATAGAAAACTATATAAGCTTTGAGACTTTTCTTAATAAGGTTTATAATATCTTCTATATAAACTTCTTTAGTAATATTTATAAGGAATTATTAATCTTCTTTATAGTTTACCTTTATAAGAATAGAGCTTTTAAGAATATTTAATTTAAATATTTTAAAAACTTTTTAGTACTTCTTAGTTTTTAGAAGGTTAATTAAGAGTAGTTTTTGAAAAGGTTTTAAGAAGAAGTATCAATAAATAATTACCTTAAAGTTAAAATAATCCTATAGATTATAAGCCTTAATTTCTACTTAAAAAGCATTATATTTAGTAAACTACTAATTAGCTCCCTTAAAGACTTAAAGAGAAGTATTTTTAGTAGATATCCTAGTATTTAAAATATATTAAATTATTATAATATATACTTTTAGCCTAATAGCTTTTTAGTATTATAAGACTCTTTATTATTATATATAATTAGGGAGTAAAATTTAGTACATATTATATATAACTAAATATAGCTATATATACTATACGAAACTCTATTTTAAGCGGTTGAAGTAGGGTAAAACCTATAGAGATAGTACTAACGCCCGAGGTTTAGCTAGTATAAACTCTACCTCTTAAACGGATTATTCCTAACATAATACAACTATTAATATCAATTTACTTTAGATAGCATATTCTGGATAGCTCCTTATAAATGATACTTCTCTCTATAGCCTTATTATTAATTTTCAATACTATCTCGCCTTATTAGAATATGATATCTTAATAATAATTAGAAACAAATATAACCTAGCTTTCACCTAGGCAAAAATCTTAATAATATATCTACTTAGTATAGTAATTAGAATAATACTTATTCTTATATTACTTAGTATAATATTCCTGAGATTACTAGTATTCTAGTAATAGAGAATTTCCTAACTATTATAAAAGCCTATTTTACTTTAGACTAAGCGAATATCTAGTTTAATTAGATTGCTATAAATAAATATATAGATATTAATATTTACTTCTTCTAGGAATATAGAGATATTTTCTATACAATCATTTATTATCAAAGTTTCTTAAGATAGTCTTATAATAAATAAGGGGTCTATATAATTCTTATAGAACAACTAGCTGAAAACTCTATATCTACTTTATAAAGAGTAAATTAGGTAAAATTATCTAAAATTTACTTTTATAATATATCTAGCTATTTTTAGTCCCCTCTTAGTTATAAATATTTTAAAACTATCCTAAAAAGTAGTTTAGACTAATATAGTATATATATCTTAGATATTAAGAAGACTTTTATCTGAAATTATCTAAATAAAAACTATTTTAATAACCTTTATATAGATTTAGCCTAAATTAGTTAGCTAAAAGTCTTATATAGGGAGTCGTGAGGAAAGAAGAAAAATAGATATAATGAAAACTATAGATAAAATAATTAATCTTAACTTACTTTATAATATCCCTCTAATATAGTAGCTATAACTATTAATTTTTCATTTCTAGAAGAGTCCTATTATATAAACCCTAAGTTATTTAGTATATTTACTTACATAAACCCTAAGTTATTTAGTATATTTACTACTTCTCTTTTTTTATATTACTTATTTAGTAATAATATAATTATAAATAATTATAATACTATTTACCTCATTAATTAAAAAGACTTTCTAGAGCTTAGCTCTTATAGGGTTTTAATAATAAGTATTTAAATTAAAAGTAGTATTATATTTTTCTTTATCTTTAAGAAAGAATACTATATATTAAAAGCTATCTTAAATAGCCTAAATAGCATAAAGATAGATTTAGTTCTAGAAAATATCTATTATATTGAGAACTTTTATATAAATATTATTTTAGAAGTACTTTTCTAAAAGAAGGATATCTAGTATTCTAGTTTTAACTATATACTTTATTTTAAAAAAGAGAAGAATAATATTATTATATATAACTTTCTTTATAAGGTGAATCTAGTTTTCTTTAAATATACTCCTATTTCTACTTATTCTAATATAATCCTACTTAGTATTATATATATTATTAACTTTTATATATTTTAAATAAGTTTTTATCTCTTTAAAAGAACTTCTATATAAATAAGAAGACTTAGTATATCTTTAGTATTTATAGTTAGGTTACTTAGGACCTAATATTTTCTCTAGAGTTATTACTTATACTTAAGGGGTAAAGATTAAACTAATGATTTATTTAGAATATAAGTATTATATAATAACTTATTCTTAGTAACTTATTTCTTAATAAATATCTAAATATTATATCTCGCGACTTTATTATTATAATACTTAAGATTGTTTTGATTACTTTTTTTATATGTAATATATTATCTTATATTATAGTAATTAAAAATAAATATATAAGTTATCTCTTTATCTTTATCTTTCTAAATAAAATCCTAGAATAAGTCTTTAATATACTATATTATTATAAATAATAGATATTATATTAAAAAGGTTTTCTTATTTATAAGGTTGAATAATATATTAAGAGAATAATCATTATAACTAATAGATAAATAAAGTATTAGATATTTACTAATAAAGAAAGTATTAAATTTGAATTTTCTCTCTTATATATAAAAGAATTAGTAAATAGTTAGAAATATATTAAATAAGAGATTATTCTTAGATCTATTTAAATACTTACTAATATATATCTTTTATCTTATTTGTAACTAGAAGTAGTTAAATCTACTATTTTTATTTATAATATTAACTTATAAGTAAATTTTAAATAGAAGTTACTTATTAAGGTTAAAGAAAAGTAGCTTTAGTAATATATAAAATAGAATATCTAAAGAGATTATATTTCTCTAGTAAAAGATCTATATTTTAACTAGGGTACTTCTATATATATAGATGGTAAGTATATCTACTTAAGAAGGAGTAGGAATAAGAATTCTATAGATAATAATTTAAAATAGAACTAAGAAGTTATATTAGATATGTGATTAAATATATATTTAATATATATAATTGGTACTAAATCTAAGTCTTTTTACTTAATTAGGTACTTATGATATAAAATATTAAGTTTAATAAATCTAAAGTTTATATAATAGAAGATATTAAACAAATTATTTTAAAAAACTTTGTTTAGGTAATAGTTAAAGAGATTGAGGAAGATTCTAATATTATGAATAATATATTTTAAATACTTAGGATCTTCAATTTGATTAGTACTATTTAGATCCTATCTTATGAATTATTAATTATTTTAAGTATTATTATAGAAGCTAAGAAGGAGGTTTAAAATATTAAGAATGTTTTCAGTAGGTTTCTTCTAAGATGAGAAGAATAGGTAATAATACTAGAGTTAACTTTTAAGCTAAGTAATTCACTTAAGAGTATTAATCTTTAAGGATTTCTATTTAGTAAAAGAGTTAAAGATATTATTTATATCTAAATAGATAGGTTAATAGAACTATCTATCTTAGTAATAAATAAGAATATATATATTATTTATATTTAACATATATAGCTATATATAATAAAGAGTAAATCTATTTTAGTAGTTAAATCCTAATATATAAGAACTACTAGGGATAGCTAACTAATATAAAGTAATTATAAAATTTAAGGTTTTAAATTAGATTTATCTTGAAATAATAATTTTAACTAATACCTTATATATTTTATATTTATAGCTACTACTTAACTATATAAAATTCCTCTTAGTTTATATTTACCTAATTAGTTATACTTTACTTAAGATAAGTTATATAATTATCTTATATTCTATTGCGTTAATCTAATAAGGGTTTCCTAGATAAAATACTTTTATATAGAAGTTTCCTCTATAAATAATATTTAGAACTAAGTAGGTTTAGCAAAATAAGAAGTTAGAGAATTTAATTTAGTTCTATTAATAGAAACTATATGTTCTAAGTAATTTCTAAAAGATAATACTATTTCTAAATAACTATTTTATTTTATTCTAACTAATTAATTATTTTATTTTATTAGTATTCTACTATATATATATATAGACTAACTTCTAGAGCTACTAATTATATAGAAGGGGATTTTTTACTACCTAGAGTAACTTCGGGATCTTTTCTTATATATAATATATATAGAAAGAAATATATTGTAAAGGAAGAAAACTTAGAAAGTTATCTTATAAGATAGATTGAAAAGAAAACTAATTCCCCTTAAATAGGTTTTCTTATATAAAAAAGATAAAGATAGATTTTTTAACTACTATAAGGTGAGGTTTTATATATATAGCAATTTATAGTAGCTAGATTTTCTTAGATAGATATATATTATAATATTAATTATATAACCTTTCTATATAGTAATAGTAATTATAGTATATCTTAATTTAGAAATATTTTAGTTAAGTATTATTAATATTTCCTTTAATATTTATTTTATTTTAAAGGAATTCTTATAGAATACTAATTTTTAGAAGGTTTCTAATAGTCTAGAAGTTATATTAAGCTTATTTATATACTTTATAACTTATATAACGTATTATTTCTATAGTATAAAGAATTCTTATTAATATGTATTTACCTAGGACTCTATTTTATAAGTAAAGATTTATATTTCTTCTAGAGTTTAAATAAGTATATATTTATTATATTTTAGATTAATAATATCTTTATTCTTTACTATTACTTAGTAGTAATATATATTACTTAGTTTATGTTATAAATAAAAAGTATTTATAAGATAAAGGACTAGGAGTTAGTAGAATAATTCTTTAAGATATGAATTATTTGGAATTAAGAGGTGAAAATAATTAACTTTATCTATAATTAGTGAATTAAAAAAGTCGCTAAGTATTATAATTTAGTAGATATGATTTTACCCCTCATTCCTATTCCTATAGTCCCTTTTATCTTAAATCTAAGTATTACTATAATTTCTAAAGTAAAAGAGTTTCAAGAGAAATTTAGATTAGTATTTTATATATTAATTATAATTTACCTTAATAGTTCCTTTATATATATTTAGTTTTTATATTACCTTATGAATCTTTCTTATTAATATTTTTTAGTAATTAACTAAATAATCTATCATTTATATTCTATTCACTTTTCTATAATTTATCATAATAACTTAGGTGGTAAATAAGTATTACTAATTATAGGAAATACTTTATTTATTAATAATAATAAGATATGAAATCTTTCTTAGAGATATATAATTTCCCTCTTTAGAGAATTAATCTAATAGAAGTCTACTTATTAAAATATTATTACTATATCTATTATTAAAATAGAACTCCTAATATTTAAATATATTACAAAAGGAATTATAATATTTAAGTAATTTCTTAAAGATATTACCTTAGAGCTAGGCGATATCTAGAAGATCTATTATAATAATAACTAAATAATTTATTTTATTATTAATACTAAACAGTAAATCTTTATATATCTCTATTATATAGAAATCTAGAATATATAGTTCTATTAGGAATATATAGTAAGCTTATTTAATATTATCTATATACTAATAAATAATATACTAGTTAATAGATTAATAAAAGTATTTTTAAGATTCAAGTTTAAATACTTCTAAGTCCTTCTTAATCTTTAAGAAATATAATTCTAAAAGAAATCTCTTTAAGAAGTTTGCTTATTAGAATAATTATATAAGTAACTACTTATAAATATATTAAGGATTTAATAGATAATTTAAATTGGGATTTAATAATAATGTTTTTATTCTATTTATTCCTTTTTCTTAATCATAAATATAAATCTTAACTATCCTACTATTTATAATTTTAGTTATACTTATAAATATATAGTTAAGAAGGATATAACTTAGTAGTACAAAAGTTAGAAAAGTTAAAATTATTTACAAAATATAAACTACGAAAAAATATAAATTTCACCTAAAAAGGTAGTAAGTATAAGAAAATTTAAGAAAAATACTTAGAAGTATTATATGAGTTTTCTTATTTTCTTTTTTAGAGAGTAGTTTTATATAGGGATATAATATCTTAATATAAGTTAATAATACTTTATAGAATATGTCTAATAATAAGGCTATTGAAAGCTAGTTATAACTTATAAGTAGAAGGATAAGCTATAGTTAGATAGGTATTAACTCTAGAAGTATTTCTAATAAGTATTAATTTGGAATGATTTCTATTCTAACTTATTAGTATAGGAAGAAGAATTTATTTTAAAATAGCTATTTTACTAGCTATCTCCTAAGAAATAAGCTTTCTACTGTTAGACTTATTAAAAAGTACTAATTATAGTGTAATTCTAATTTATTTGAATTTTAAGATAATAGTTAGTTTATATGATAAGTAGTATAAAAGCTATTAAATATACTAAAGTAATAAAACTATTATTTTAAATACGCTTAAAGTACTAAGGTTTGAGTATTACTAGCTAGCTAGATAAGGGTATATATAGAATTTTACTTATGATATATTATTAGTATTTATCTAACCGAGCTGATTTTATATAATAATAGTTATCTTATTAGTTCTTAGTAAGTATACTATAAATATAATTCTCATATATAATATTTATAAGAATTATCTAATATTAGTTTACTACTTTATTTCTTTTTACGTTTATACTTTATATATTACTATGAGTATATAAAATAACTAATTAAATACTATTAAGAAATAAGATTAGTATTAATAATACTTTTTAGGAGAAAGGCTATTACTCCTTTCTTCTAATAGGAATTTTCCCTAAGTTTTCTTAAGACTTATATTATTACTTCTTATCCTTATAAGTTATTTTTCTTCTAAGATAAAATATTAGTTAATAGTATCTTAGAAGCCTATTACCTAATAAACTTACTAAAAGATTAATATTCTTTACTAAGTTTAAATATAAGAGAATTATCCTAATTATTATTATTTATAGGTTTTTTATTTTACTCCTAAGGTTTAAGTATAAAAGAATTACTCTAGTTATTATTACTTATAAGGGGTTTAGTTTACCTTTCTAGTTTTGATATATGGGAGTTATTGTAACTATTACTACTAATATTTAGTTTGCTTAGTATTATTTAATATAGGATAATATAAGTAATTACTAAAAAAGAAGCTATTATAATTATTCTTTTATAAGATACTATTAGTAGTAAATATATATATATGTGTATAGAGTAGTCTCAAATAAAGACTTATATAGTAATAGTAGTAATAGTTTAAAGAGGAAAGAAAATTAAAATAAAAGTATTACGAAAAATACTATTAACTCATTATACTTTTATAACTTACTTTAACTTAAAGTAATATTTTGAGTAAGTATTATTTATAGTTATAAAAAGAATAACCTTTTATCTATCTATACTTAATATATTATTTTAGAAATAACTAGTATTTCCCTTATTTTATTTATCATATAGTATAAAAGTTGTATATATATAAGATAAGGATCTTTAACTAGTTTTATATATTAGTTAGTATTTATTTAGGTATAGTTATATCTAGGGGGGGTGTTATAATAACTTTATACCTATAGGCTACTATTTCGAGTTATATAACCTATTTATATAAGATACTTCTTATATAAGATATGTTTACAAATCTATATATTAGACGGTATCGCTCTATAGATAGCTTTTAATATGAATAAGCTTTTACTTACCTATTTCTATAGGCTTAATAATATAGTTTGTAATATTATTTAAAACTACTTTTTAAATTAATACTTTTTAATTATTTTAAAATGTTTTAGAATATTCTCACTTATAACTATAAAAAAGAATAAATAGTTAACTAAAAGAAGTTTTAAAAGTTTAACCTTTTTAAGAATACTGAAATATAAATATTACAACTTTGAATAATAAACTTTAATTATAAAATAAAGCAAATATTAGAAAGTATTTGAAATATAAGAAAATAGAAACTCTTATTCTGAAAGTCTTATAATAAAAGCTATTTTTATTACTTATATCTTACTTAACCCGCTTGACATAGTAGTTTAACATCTAGCTAGCTTTTACCGTTTTATAGTAAGAGTAGTAGGTTTGAATCCTACAATAGGTAGGTATAACTAGTAGTTATAAACTTTCTAGTTATATAAACTAAATATAATAGCTACTACTAACTATTAGTTCTTACTAATAACTATCTAATAATTAGTAACTATTAATAACTAATAATAAGTAATACTAACTAGTAGTAAGTATTATATAATAACCTATTATAATCTTTTAAAGAGTAATTATAATAGATATATGTTTATACTTTCTATTTATAATATACCTTCTATATTTATTAGTAATTATGTCTACTAACTATATTTACTACCTAAGGTTTTCTCTATTTAAAAATAGTTCTTTAGTAATAATAGTATCTATAGGGTAAATAAAGTAAGAGCTAACTATTAGATATAGCTTCCTTTAAAGGGTTCCCGAGAGGTATATAACTTTGAATAGATTAAGGACCTTTAATATAACCAATTATATATTACTTAATAATGCTTATTTATCTATATATTAAAACTATAATAATGACTAAATAGACTTATCTTAAGAGTTATATTAAATTATACTTCTAAAGTGAAGTTAATAAGAGTCTTATAATAAATTCAAAGGTTTTCAAATATTATTGAATTTATGTATATAAGCTTAATAAATGGAAACACCTCCTAAAACTAAAATCTAACTAATTATCTATAGAAATTAATAACTATGAAATAATTATAAGATTTATATAGTTATTCTAATAAGTATATTATTTCAAATCCTTATAGTAATTGCTAATTACTTTAATCTTAAGTTAGTTTAATATAATAAAATTAATACTTTTATATATATAGTAATTGATAAAATTATTTATATAGAAATACTACTAAATTACTAAATACTAAATAAAGTCTATTATCTTAATAAAGTATCATATGATTTTTAGAAATCCTCTCTTTTATAATAATACTATTTAAAAATAATCTTAGGTATCTCAGCTTTAAGCTTATTATAAAAAGGTTATATTACTAATCAAAGAAATATATTATCTTCTTCTTCTATTTTGATAACTATATACTTTCTTTCCCCTTAGAAGATATATTTAAACTCCTTATATTATTAATAGATTTTGAATAGAAGTATTATTTCAAGAAAAACAAAGACTTATAATAATTCCTTAGTATTTAGGTTATTTAAAATCAAGTAGTATAATAGCTATAGCTCTTATAAGTAATATATATCAAGAAACTCCTCGAATACCTTATAATATATATATAATAGGTTAAATACTTTAAGACCCTCTTAAAAACTAAAGAACTCTTATTATAATATAATTAAGCCTTCTATATAGAAATTAAATACTACTAATAAAACATCAATTTTATTAATTATACTATAATTATCATAAGACTAAATATTACTTATATAATAACCTAATTATCATATTTCAATTAAAACCCCTTAGATAATTATTATATAGAAGTTGAATGTATGATATAATACTTTTGTAAGATAAAAAGCTTCTACTTCGAATTTAACTATAAAATTAATAATCCATTTAATAGTCTTATAATTATTATAAATACTAGCTCTATAAGTAGTAATAATAACTAAGAAAACTCTTAAATATATAAAATATTTTTTTAGAAGCTTAATAATATAATACGTTAATAAATAAGACATTATTACTACTTTAATGACTAAAGTAGAACTTTTAATATTATTTTAAATTACTTAAAAAGCTATTTTTACCAACTATTGTATTACTATATTCTCAATAGACTTTGTAATAAATACACTTAATAGAAGTAAGATATGTAAACCTTACCTTACTATTGAAATCGAATATAATAATTAGGAAATAATATAGCTTATAACTATTAAAATAATATAACTAAACATAAAGCTATGATATATATAGATATTTATAGTTACTAATTATAATAAGAAGCTATATAAAGATATTTCAAAATTAAATATATATTCTTAAGAGATCTTATAATTAATAATTTTATTAAACTTCTCTAGTACTAC
>AMCV02000024.1:1140344-1216174 GCA_000350065.2 Colletotrichum orbiculare MAFF 240422 | reverse complement strand
CTCTATTTTAATTATTAAAATATTAATAATATCTTATCTATTAACTTATTATATTATTAGGTTTTTAAAAAGATATATAATATATACTTAAGAATTCTTTTAATTATTACTATTATCTATAAAGCTAGTATTTATAGTAATTATAAAACAATTAAATAGATCTCTAGCTTTATAGTTGAATTTAAAATAGAAGCTTTTTATCTTACTAAAATATTATATTATTTATTTAGTTTCTATATAGTAGTTTTTTAAAGAGTTTTAATTAAAATATAATAATTAGTTTATTATATAAGTAATATCTAGTCTTATAATTATTATAATATAATTAATCAAGTTAATATCTTATTAGTAGTATTTAATCTCTATATTAGAAGTTTAATTATTTTATAATAGGAGCTTTTTAGTTTTCAGAAAGGTTTTAAAGTGTTTGACATATTATATATGCTTTATAAGATATTTAAAAAGCTTTTTAATATATACTACTTATAAGAATTATAGCTATTATACTAATTAATTTTAAATAACCTTAATACTAAGAAACTACTATAAATCTTTACTTTTCTTAAGATAATACTTTTTTAAAAACTCTATTAATAATATAAATACTTTAGATATATCTTCTAAGGAGAATAAGAATATATAGTCATTAATATAGAAAAAGAAGATAATATACCCCTTAAGTTAGTAATATAGTTTTCCTATAGTAGGTATAAAGCTAAAGTATTTAAAGCCTACTTCTAAATAGTACTACTATAAGAAAAAAGATTTCTATAAGTTATATAGTATTTTATTTAAATAGTAGATCTTATTTAATATTTAGTAATCTAGTAGTATTTCTATATAAATAACCCTACTAAATACTATATATATAAAAGTATTAATTATATTATATTAAAATAACTTAAGATTAAAATAATTAGTAATTACTATAGAGTTTTACATATTTAGCCCCCCGCCTAGTGGGTAGCTTTATATAACGCCTAGTAAATAATCCCTGTAATAGGAAAATACCTAGTTAGATACTATAGCTTATATATGTCTCGATAAGTAAATATAATTAAAAAGACCTATTAGTATAACTATTAGTTTAGACCTAGCTCTAACTTAGAAGTATATATATAGGGGCTAATAAGTAATAGAATAATAATTATTTATATAAACTTATTAATGTAAGCCTTATGATAGTCAGAAGGTTATAGCTTAATATACTAGTAGTAGCTTCGAAGTATTAAACTTACCGTAATAATACTTATAATATTAACTCATACTAACTAGGTACTAATAATACTACTAGTATACCTTAATAATACTAGCTATAGATATAAAAGAAAGCGATAGACTACAGACCAGCCGACTATCTTGTGACAATATTACTAATAATAATAATAATAAGAACTACCTATCGACTACTCCTAACTACTATCTATTATTATATTTAACCCCTATATCCTCGATATAAATATCGACCTTATAAAAGTCGTCAATAACTATAAGAACTATAATCACCTTTATAAAAGCCTAAAGGGGCTGATTTTATAGAAAGGCGACTTTACTACCCTCCCTAGTCCCTTTAAAATAGCTATAGCTATATTTAGCTTTAATATATTATTAGAAGATAAAACTATTAGTTAAGTTAAAAAACAAAAGAATTAAAATAATAAAGAAGAATCTAATATGTAAAAGTAGGATATTTAAAAGTAATTCTAAATATTTTAAATATATCTTAGAAGTAGCCTATTAGGTATCTAAAAAAGTATATGTATTAAAATCTATTATAGAAGTCATTATTAGCTAATAGTAAGGAAGGTATAACCTAAGGTTAAATATATCGTACTATTATATGCTATTAGTATAACCTTATTATAATTTAAAAACCTGAAGTAACTATAGCTATAGCTATTAGCGTAAGGTAGGTTGGGGTATAGGTCCTAGCTGGAAGCTAAATGTTCTCTATGTGAAGTTAAAGACTTTTAGTAATTACTATAAAAGTTTGAAATAATGTACCTATTAGAATAGCTATATAAGTTTTATAGTTATTTTATAACTATTAATCTCTATAAATAACTAGTAAAGTTTTAATTTTTAAGAAATACCCATACTTATTAAGCTTATAAGTATAAACTTAATAATACTTTAAAACTTTTAAACTTCTTATAAAAACCCTATTGATCTTATTTTAAAAATATAATTTAATATAACTCTTAAGATAAACCTATTTAGCTATTACTATAGTTTTAATACATAAATAAATAAGTACTACTAAATAAGATATAAAATAGTAATAGCTTCTATTATAAGACTCTTAAAATAAGAACTTCTATTCCCCTATATTATAAGTACTTTCTAATATCTAATTTATTTTATAGTTAAAATCTATTATTAGAACTCTTAATATTTATATCTTAAAACTTTTAAAAAAGTTAAACCCTTAAGATTCTTTCTAATTAACTATTTATATTACTTTATAACTAAAAGTAGGAATATTTTAAAATATTTTAAAATAACTAAAGAATATTAATTAAGAAGGTAGTTTTAAATAAAAATCTCCTAGTAATTCTAATATAATACTTTATCTATCCTTTATAATTAATTCTTTCTAACAATACTTAAATTTCTTACTTCTTTATAGTTTTATTTATATAAATAGAATTATGAAAAAATATAATAAGTAATTCTAGAAGGATTATTAATATAAATTTTATACTTTTAAATAATACTTTATAAGGCTTTAGAATAACTATTATATAGATATAAGACTTTAAACTACTATAGCTACTTCTTATTTTAATATAGATTATTTTATTAAGCTTTTTACTAAAGCTTAAATAAGTAATTAAACTAACCTTAAGTAGTTCTATCATAATTATTTACTCTTATAACTAATAAGAAACTTCATTAGAATTAAACTATCTAAAATTATCTTATAGAAAAATTAGATCTTTATTAAAAAAAAGGTTTTATTAAAGAAAATATTATAAATTATTATAACCTTATTTTAAACTAAATTCTATACTTAATATTAATTAGTTAAAATATAGCTAACTAAAAAACTAATAAAAGTATACTTCTTAAGATGTACTAAATAGTTATACTTAAGTTTTATATTTATAATAAGAATAAAGTATTTATAGCTATATATATAGAAGTAAGCTAAGTTTGATGTTATAGTATTATTCCTTTAAATAACTTTATAAAACTTCTAGTATAATATTTACTAGCTTAAAAAATATATTAGTATTTAGTTATAAAGAAATACTACTATTTATAAGGTTTTAAGCTAGAGTTTATAGGGTAGTTTACTCCTATATCTTATAGCTCTTATACGTATTTTAATAATTATTCTAATACACTTTGTACTTCTATTTTAACTCTAGATATATAGAGTAGATAGCTTAAAATATATATTTTAAGAAGTTAGATTGCATTTAAAACTCTTATACCTAGAGATCTTATTATTATATTTAAAAACCTTAATATTAATACTATACTAGTATTTAAAGAATATAATAAAGCTCTTAAATACCCTTATAATAATAACTCTAATATAATTAATAAAGTAGAAATTCTAGGAGTAATTAGTAGTTCTATCGATAAATATTAGAACTAAAATATAACTACTATAGTTTTAATAATAAAAATAGAAGTTAAAAGTAATATATTCCTTAGAAGTAGTATATAAAGTATTCTTATACTTTATATAATAGATCTTTTATTTTACCTTACTAATACTATAAGTTTTATATACTTTCTAAATAAGCTAATACTTATTATACTTTAAATAGCTATTAATAATATAAATATTTTATATAGTTAAGATAAGATAATTAAGAAGTTTTCTACTGAAATATTCCAACTATTAGTATTAAAATTATTTATTACCTTTTAGAAATCTTTAAATAATATCTATAATATATTACTAGTAGTAATGATATCTAAGAGAAAGCTTATATTATACTAATTATACTATTAGTATAATTAATTTCTTACGAAGTATATAGTATTAAAAGACTTATTAGTAATATAAAATATTAATAATTACAGTTTTAGAATAATTACTCCTCTATAATTAAAATAAATAGTTTAACCTAATATCCTACTGGTAGCCTTATTTTTATAACTATTAAAAAGAGATAAAGTTTATAATTAGAATAGTATAGAAGGCGATATTATATAAACATAGTTTGATTTCTTTACGTTTACTAATTATAATGAAAATCTTAATATTTCTATAGTTTTTAATAAATATAAACTTTATATTATACTAAATATAATCTCTTATAAGAACTTCTTAAAAGGTTATAAAGTACTTTATATTTTAAAAAATATAAATTAAAATACCTAAATTAAGAATAAAAAAGTCTTAGAAAAAGTATTATTAAGGTTTTTTTTATAGTATACTTATTATATAGTATTATAGCTACTTTAGCTAGAAAGCTAGCTATATAATTACTATTACCTAAAGATTTAAACTTTCTTTAAGAAGTCTAAATTTAAAATTAGTAACTATTTAATCTTCTTTTTAGTTAAAATATTTAATATCTAGCTTTTATAAATTAATAAAAAATATATATAGTAATAATATACTAAAATATAGTTCAGCTTATATTTTAAAAAGTATAAAGGTTTATTTAAACTTTAGAAGTATCTCTTATTATCTTAAAAGTTTAAAATAGTAGTTAGAACTTCTATTATAATATTAAAAGTATTGTAACTAATCTTGCTATATAAGAAGGTTTTAGGGAAATATTAAATTACTTTAAATTTAATTCATAAGAAAGCTAATAAAATTATAAAGTTATAAGTTTAAAATATTTTAATAATAGAAAAAATATAGTTGACTATTTAAGCTTTATATATAGTATCTTACTACTTCTAAAACTATATTTTAATTACTACTCTTATAATTAAATATTTAAATTTAAACGATTAAAATATCTTATAATATATTGAATAGTATCTTAGAAATATAAGTTATTTATAATATTAAAGTAGTTATAGAAATTAGTAGTTTATATTACTATATTTTGTTCTATATAATAATACTAATACTAAAGTATTTTACTTATATATCTAAAGATCTAAATTATTATATATATTTAATTCAACTATTTATATTAATATTCTTAAATTTGTAAAATATAGAAACTATAAAAAACTATATAAACCTTTAGACTTTTTTCTATAAAATCTATAATATCCCTTATATAAATTTCTTTAGTAATATCTATAAGGAATTATTTATCTTTTTTATAATTTACTCTTATAGAAGTAGAACTCTTAAGAATATTTAATTTAAATATTTTAATAACTTACTAATACTTCTTAGCTTTTAGAAAATTACTTAAGAGTAACTCTTAAAAAGATTTTAAAAGGAAGTTTTAATAAGTAGTTATTTTAAAATTAAAATAATTTTATAAGTTATAAGTTTTAATTTCTAATTAAAAAATATTAAACTAAATTAGCTACTAATTAACTTTTTTAAAGATTAAAAAAGAAGTATTTTTAATAGATATTTTAATATTTAAAATATATTAAATTATTATAATATATATATTTAGCCTAATAGCTCTTTAGTATTATAAGACTCTTAATTATTACATATAATTAGGAGGTAAAATCTAGTATATATTATATGTAATTAAATGTGGCTATATGCGCCGCGTAAGGCTCTATCTTGAGCGGTTTAAGTAGGGCGAGGCCTGTAGAGACAGCGCCGGCGCCCGAGGTTTAGCTGGTGCAAACTCTGCCTCTCGAGCGCGTTATTCCTGACAGATTGCCGAGCAAGGCAAGTGAAAAGTTTCGGACGTGTTTCGCTACTTTCCAGAATTGCTTGTGGCCATTATACTCATATAAAGCGGCGGCTCTTAGCTGGTAACACAGCTGCAAACCCACGGCACAACTTCAAGATGAAGGCGTATTGGTATGACAATCTTCCTGTAAGTACTCTAGCACAGCGCACCTCGTCCGATCGCCCTTGAAAGCCTCTCCATTCAACGTGCATGGGAACTCCGTCTCACCTGCCTTTCTCACCTAGGGCGACCAACGCGAAGCCCACGATTCAGGCAAGGAGGTTACTGCCGACGAGTTAAAGAAGCTGGGCGTGTACTACCATCACATCACCACTCTGGATGATATTGACGTATTGGCTTCGGATGGAGGGTACAAAAATCGAGACGAGATCATTGTCTCGCCGGCAACGATGGGTGCCATGTACGAGGAAAAAGTGAAGTCTTTCTTCCACGAACACTTGCATGAGGACGAAGAGATCCGGTATATCAGAGATGGCCGTGGTTATTTTGATGTCAGGAGTGTGGATGACGGCTGGGTCAGAATTGGCGTAGAGAAGGTAACGAAATGGTCTCGAATGCCATATACGGCCAATGACCTAAGGATCCCTTTCGCTGATTGTCTCTAGCACGATCTAATCATACTGCCCGCTGGCATTTATCACCGTTTCACCACGGATGAGTCTAATGTAGGTCTCAAAGTGTTGCCTGTCTCCTTCAATGCGTCCCACGCAAGCTCATCCAGTTCCTAGTACATCAAAGCCATGAGGCTATTTCAAGACGAGCCGAAGTGGACTCCCCTGAACAGATCAACAGACCTGGACCTGAACCCACACCGGAGAGATTATGTGCAGCAGTACCTCAACGCTGGTGTCTCTACATGAATTGCTTTGTTGGAAAAAGAGTTGTCCTGGGTCGCTATCGGGCGTGCGCATACATATACATGCACATTAGCTACATGTGCTGCAGGCGCCTAGTAGTAAAAAATGTACACCGAGCACTCTGGTATCGCCATACATCTCGCAGTTTTATGAATCGAATTTGCAGTGGTAATTCTCAGCCTGAAAGGCGAAGTCGCATATCCCATAAGAAATGTTATGCGTGATACTTACTTGCTGTACACCACGCCGATATGTTGAGCCGGGAACAATGGACATTGATGGTGGTTTTGTCAATGTCCGGCCCGAGACCCGGAAAACGCCTGCACGCCTGAAAGTATAGGTAACTCCATTACGACACACCGGGCGAGCCTGCGAATGCTAGCGCCGCCCGACTTCCCACTCAGCCGCGAACGACTCACTCTCTTTCTTCCGTCACCTTCGTCGTGCAACGAGGCTCTGGTCTTTGACCCCCCTGAGATCCCGCCTTGACGGCACAGAACCTGGAAGCCTTTTGGACGACTGTGCCGCCCGCATCGCCAGGACCGCGCCCACCAAGTGGCGTATGCTTCGACCTCTTGCGCACTCTCTTTTTGTGCTGCGCCATGGACGTATCAAGCGAGCATAGTGCCGGACAAGCGACGACAGATGGAAAGACCAAGTTGAAACCACAACTTCCCGTAAGCTGCGATCCGCCTTACCCAGACGCTCCTCAGAAACAATTGGTTTGGGTCGTAAGTCACCGATATCACAATTCATGGCTTGTAAAGTGGGCCCATCTCACTTGTCCGCGCTGACTGACGGCTCCCTTTCGTCGCCCCGCAGGTGTTCGGTGGAACTGGACACATGGGTCGATCACTCGTCAAATGCGCCCTTTCTCGGGGAGACCTCGTTGCCTGTGTCGGTCGAGTGTTTGAAACGAGGCCAGATGAATTGTCTGCATGGCAAGATCACGAGAACTATCTAGGGCTACTGTGCGATGTGCGGACTGTAGATTCAGTTGCACGTGTTATTGACAGAACTCTAGAGCGCTTCCAACGCATTGACGTGGTCGCGAACTGCTCCGGGTACGGCGTCATAGGAGCGTGCGAAGACCAGGACGAGCATGAAATTCGCGACCAGTTCGAGACCAACTTCATGGGCACCCTCAACATTATACAGGCATCCCTGCCGTACTTTCGTCAACAGAACGGTGGCCGATACCTTATTTTTAGCTCAACTTCGGGTGCCCTCGGTGTGCCAGGGCTAGGGCCGTATTGCGCGACCAAGTATGCTGTTGAAGGGTTGATTGAAGCTATGCTTTACGAGACGGACTCATTCAATGTTAAAGCCACGCTGGTAGAGCCGGGTTTTGTGCGACGGGACGAGCCAGATGCATCGGCAACGCCCTTACCGACATGGGGTCATTTCCTCATCAAACCTGCCAGCGAGCCATACGCACAGGCAACATCACCTGCGCTTCACGCCAAGCGAATGGTCCAATGGCTTGGCGATCGACAACCGACAAGCGCTGTTAAGTGTGCGGAGCTTGTCTGGCAGTTGGCTCACTGTTCCTACCCACCGCTTAGGTTGCTGCTCGGTAGTTACGCTATTGAGAGTATTCGCGATAGGTTACGGTCTGTCACGGAAGAGTTGGAGGATTGGAAACACTTGAACTTTCCTATAGCGGTCGAGGTTGGGGATGAAGGAGAAGATAAAGAAACCAGAACAGACCAGGATGAGGGCATGATAGATTCAGGCTAGAACACAGCAGCGTGAAATTCTAGCACTACAGTAAGGACCCAAAAGTCTGAATCTACCTATACAGTACCTATATAAAAGCACCGATTCCAGAGTACTATTTGAACAAGTATAGTAGAGTAAGAACTAAGAAAAAACTTTATAATATTATTATTAAGTTTATGATTACTATATAGTTATTTTTTAGATTTTTTAAATATAGAAGAATATAGAAAAAGTAAATTGTCTAATAATAAAAGTTAAATCGATATATAGTATAATAATATTGAAGTAATAAATATAGTATGATTAATACTATAATAGCTCTTATAATCTATTATAAGTTTAATTTATCTATAAAAGATTAGACTTAAGCTTATTCAACTATAGATAGTATAAAATACTATTTATCTAAAACTAAAGACTAAAATCTTTATAATTACTAGAGAAGTCTATATACATATAATACTACTTAGGGTTTACTAGGATTTTATTTGAACGAAAAGGTTAATCTTAGAATACCGAGATATAACCCTAGCAAGTTATTTAAATATAATTTATAATATTACTCTTATTTTTTCTAATTACTCTCTGACTAAGAAATCTAAACTAGGTTACGATTGTTATTCATAATTAACTGGTATATCTTTTTATATTATTCTAACACTACTATATTTACTATAATATGATTTAACTCTTATATTAAGTTTATATACTTCTGTTATTTGAAAAAGACTTCTTAATATACTTTCTATTTACTTAATATATCTTTAGAATAAGAATACTTTTAATTACTTAATTTATTAGTAGTAATAATCAATTTTTTATAGTTCCCTATTTAGATAGGAGATTAATTGTAGTTTTCTAGAGAAGATTTATATAGAACTATAAATAAATAAATCGCAATATATTCAGCTTAATAATATATAGCTATACGATTTCTATTACTATATAGTTATAGTATAATTAAATTAGCTTCTAACTTGACTTTAATAACTTCTAATCAGAGATATTCAGCTATATTTTATTACTAACCTAGTATTAACCTATAGGAAATCAAATCTTAATTATCTAAGTTTCTAATTCCTCTTACATAGCTATTATTTTAGTATAAATATATACCTTTACTAGTTATACCTTTTGACTAACTAGTAAATAGGATTTTTATTACTATTAAGTATTAGTATTAGTTTTTTACCTATTAGAATAGAATTAATGTAATAACTATAATTTATAAAGAAAATATATAGTCTTTATAATGTTATACTATTAGTTATATAAGGCTAATCAGTTTATAAATAATAGGTTATTCTAATCATCTTATAACTTATATATAAATATCTTTTAAATTACTTAGATCTTTTAGTTATATTACTTTATAATCTTATTGATCTATAAATAATAATTAGGCTTTAATAGATATGTAATACTTATTAGTTAATAGAATTCTTTCTAGAAGTCACTTATCTAATTAGACTGTTTATTATTTCTAATAAAGCACTATGTATTATAGAATTTATGATAATAACTAAAGAATTATCAATTATATACTTCTATTTATATAATATCTATTTCTTTTAATATAAAAACTTTATCTACTTAGTTTATAATGATTTAGAAGTAATAGTTATTTCATTCTTTTATAAAAAATAGGTTAATAAAAAGGTCTATTAATAGATCAGAATATAATTGGTTAAATACTAAGAGGAACTTTAAGAATTTCTTCTTTACTTATTTTTAAATATCAATACCACTATATATATTATAATTATATATAAACTAATAGATATTTAAGAATATTTAAATTAGAAGAACTAATAAGTTATAATCTTCAATATACTATTATACTTTAAGTAGTGTCTAAGAGAAGAATTATACTACCCTTATACTTACTTAGTCCCAAGTTTATTAAAAGGGCTATTACTATCATTACTACTTAATATCTAAAGTTTCTTTCTAAGAGTAAACTACTTTACTATATCAAGAATATATTTAATAATCTAAATCATATTATAAACATTAGAAAAAAAACTATACTTCTCTTATTAAACTATGATTAAGATTTATTAATATGAAGAATCCTTTTTAGTTGTATAATTCTATATTTCTTATAGGTTTAGTTCCTTTGTAAACTTCTAAGTATTAGTAATACCCATATGTTTTTTCAAACTTTATAGAAATAGTAGTATTAAGAATAATTTATATTACTTATTCTTATTATTTCTTATTACTTTACTCCTTGAATATATTTTACTTTTTTTATTCGAAAAAGTATTAGAATATATTATTTAAACGTCTAATTAATATTTAAAGTAAAAGTTATATTAGAATAATTGTTCTATTTACTATCATTACATTTCTTATAAAGTATTACTTTTTATGAAATGTTTAAAATATTTATAGCTAGTATGGAGTTCAAACTTCTTGACACTTTATAATTCTATTATTGATACTTATAAATGAGCTAATATTATAAAGTGCTTTTAATTATAAATTCAATAGTTAGATTCTATTAGACTTAAATATAAAGAGAAAATCTATCAGGTACTTCGCTCTAGTTTTATGATTTTAAATTAATATACTACTAAGGGTAAATTTAGAATAGTTAGTTTTTATTGTAATCAGAACATTAGAATTAAATATGTATAGAATTAGTTCTATAGTAAAAAGAAGTATTCTAATGTAAAAGAAGTTTCTTATTATTCTAATTTCCAATGAAAAAGAATATAGCTTTAGATTAAATAGCTTAGAAATTCTATAATGGTATTATATTACAATCTAAAGGTTGTATAGTGATTTATAAATCTAAAGAGATCAAGAATACTTTTCAATTACTTAAAGAATAACTAATTCGTAATAATGTCTAATATTTCTAAATACTATACGAAATCCTTATAAGTTAATATAATATTTTTAATAAATCTAGCTATTATAATAGGGGAAGAGCCTATAGCTCGCTTTCTACTATAACTATTAGTAGACATATTTCTCCTCAAAATACAACTTTAGCCTTCTTACCCCCTACTAATTACTATAGCTAGCCGCTAATTAATCTAAAGCTAAATACCTTATAGCTATAATAGTTAGTATACCTATCCTATATTAACTTTTTAATAATAAATAACTAATGACTCATTCTATAATAACCTTATACTTTTATATCTTTATATCCTTATATCTTTATACTTTTATAGCTATCAATATATAATTTAAATATCTTAAGATATTTAATAACTACTAACTATAGGCACTTGATTTAAATACTTATTATAATTTTACTATCTATAACCTTAATATCCTCACTAAACCTTACTTACTTCTAACATAAAACTTAATATTATTGATATAAAGATTCTTTACTATGAATATAAGCTAACTTATAATCTCTATATGAATATAATAAGATTTGGCCTATTCATATTAGTGAATAGTCTTAATATATTAAGATTAGCTAATATATAAATAATATTTATATTAATATAGATACTTTAAATATAACTGTATAGTTTTTAAAGCTCTTTTGATTGTATTATTATCATATTCTAATATATCTAATAACTAATATTATAGAAGAATATTAATATTAAAGTATTATCTAATCGACATTTAATTTGTCATGTTAGTAATTTAATATAGTAATTTATAAGATAACTAGATAATTTGCTTTTGAATATTTATAGACTATTTAGTAATGATAATATTTGAAATAATTGTATTGAAGCCTAATTTAATATACTAATAGCTTTAATTATAATAGCTATAACCAGATATTTATATATCTATCTTATAGTTATCTTTTTATAAATAGTTATGTAGATTCTCAAGAGATTTTGATTTTATTATAAGAATCATAGAAGAATAATAGATTATAGAATATCCAACTCTTAGTGCTTTGTTTCATTTTATCTTTAAGAGATTCATAAAAGTTCTTAACCTTATAATTTTAGTAGTTACCCTTAGCTATATATATTAAGCCTTAGTATCAAAAAGGGATTTCCGAATTATTACTATAAAGTCTTTGATTATTATAGAATTATATATTAAAGCTAGAAGTATAATTATCTATAATAATTAGTTATTTCATTATTATTTTAACTAGTTATAAGTTAGTATTAATATAAATATTATTATTACCTAAAATGTATAGTTAAATCTATATATAGAGTGAAAAGCTTGGATATGATTCTAAATACAAAATAAAGATAACCAAATAAAACTATAATAATAGAAAGTCTATACTTCTTAGAATCCAACTTCAAACCTATATCAATCAAACAGTTAAATACTTACTAAACCTTATTTTTACTCTATTATTATATATTGTTAATACAGATAAAATATTCCTAGTTTATACTATAGTAAAACAATCTAAAAACTACTATAGATAGTTACTAATATACTATTAAAATACAATAGAAGTATTAACAAGCCTAAAAAGATATACTATTTACTCAGAAAGATTGTAATATATCCAAAAAAGCTATTATCTTCTCATCTATTTTATTAATCCTAATCTTATAGAATATAATAATCATATTAAGCTAGATATATTCATAAACTATAATAACTCTCTAGAAAGTCTTCAATATAAGAAGAGAAAACCTTTCTTCGTAATTATGTTAAAGATTCTATAATTCTTACAGACATATACTTTTTTACTTAGTCTTTTTATAAAGAAAATTAAAATATCAATAAAAGAACCATTAATCTTAATAAATTCTCTATTCAATAAATCTTTCAAAATCATTTCAAATATGAGAAGTTCTTCTTATAGAATATTATAGAAAGATTTCTATGAAGTCTTAAATTTATCTTTCTTAGTCTATTATAATATATTACGTACTTAGCCCACTACTTAATAAGTAGCTTTATATAATACTTAGTATAGAATCTCTATAATTGAAAAAAAGCCTAGTAATATACTATACTTTATATATATCCTTATAAGTAAATGTAATAGAAAGGATCTAGTAGTATAGCGTTTAGTTTAGACCTAGTTTCAACTAAGAATTATATAAGTATTGTAAAGTAATAGAATAATAACTAGGTATATAAACTTATTAGTATAACTTATATAATAGTTTCTATAATAAGTTGTAGCTTAATGTATTAGTAGTAGCTTCGAAGTATTAAACTTACTATAGTAGTATTTATACTATAAGCCTATACTAGCTGGAATACTATTGGTATATCTTAATAATACTAGCTTTATAGATAGAAAAGAATGACAGAAGACTAGCCCTCTCTTCATTCTTTAATATATTTAAGTTAATAGTTATCTCTATGATAATACTACTACTACTAATAATGATGGTAATAATGAGAAGTATTATTATACTCAACCTCTATAATCTTCAAATAATTACCGCTTGTATTAAGGCTATTATTAACTATGAAGACTATAGCTATTTTTATAAGAATCTAAATAAGTTAATATTATATAAGTGTGATTTTACTACCTTCTCTAGTTTTCTTTAGTAGTTATAACTAAGTTTAACTTCGAAATATTACTAGTAGATAAAGCTAATAGTACAACTAAGAAATATAAGATTAAAAGAGTTAAAAAGAATTTAATATTAAAAAATAGAGTATTTAGTAATAGTTTAAATACTTTAAATATATATTAGAAGTAGCGTATTGAGTACTATTCCGTCTTTCAAAAAAGTATATATATCAAAATCTATAATATTCAGTTATTAGCTAATAGTTGAGAAGGCTTAAGATAGTATTATTAGGTCAGATAACTTAAGGTTAGAGATATCATACTAGGACTTATATACTATTAGTATAATATTATTATATAATATTTAAAGATTTAAAGTAACTATAGCTATAGCTGTTAGCATAAGGTGAATTAAGGTATAAGTCTTAGCTGGGTGTTAAATATTCTCTATACGAAGCGAAAGGCCTAAATTTATCTTTCTTATTATTAATAATTAGTAAAGCATAATAATTTATTCTTTATTAACTAAAAGTATAAATATCTTATTTTTAAATAGGAGAGATATAAAGCTTTTCGCTTCATGTAGAGAATATTTAGTATTTTGTTAAGACTTATATTCCAACCTACTTTATACTAACTATTATAGCTATAGTTACTTTAAGCTTTCAAATTAGTATAATACTTCTTACCTTAAATTAAGTCATTGAGTGATAATATCTTAGGCTTTCCTAACTATTAGCTAATAAGTTTAAAAGATTTCGATATATATATCTTTTTAAATACCTAATACGTTACTTCTAATATATATTTACAATATTTAGAGGTATTACTAAATTTCCTATTTTCGAATACGATATTCTTTTTTATTCTTTTCATTTTATGTTTTTCCGTTATACTAATAACTTCATGTACTAGTAATATTTCGAAGTTAGATTGAAGTATAATTATCTCAAGAAAACTAGGGAAAGTGGTAAAGTCGCTTTTATATGATACTTGTTTATTTAAGTTGTTAGAAAAGTAGCTACAGTCCTTATAGTCATTAATAACTCTAAGAAGATTAATATTTATATTAAAATCATAGGGGTTAAGTATCATAATAAGAGCTAGGAGTAGTCTGTTATTATTATTACTATTATTAATATCAGTAGTAGTATTATTATAGATAGCTATCAACTTAAATATATTGAAGATAACTATTAACTTATGTTCTAAGGATGAAGAGAAGATGAGTCTTAGTCTATTACTTTCCTTTATCTATAAGGCTGGCATTATTAAAATATACTAGTAGTATTCTAACTAGTATAAGTTAATATTATAGGTAATACTATATAGAGATTATCATATGGCTTATACTAGTAAGTTTGTGTACCAGGTTGTAATTCTATTACTTTATATTACCTATATATTTCTATATTAAAGCTAGGTCTAAACTAAATACTATATTACTAAGTTCTTTTTACTATCTTTACTTATAGGGATATATATAAGCTATAGTATATTACTAGGTTTTCTTTCTATTATAAATATTCTATACTAAGTATTATATAGAACTACTCACTATATAGGAGGCTGAATATATAATACATACTAAATAGGAGAAATCTAAAGATTCTTTTAAGATATTTGTAGAAGTTTCAATCTTTAAGATTTACTTCTACGTTTAGAATTAATACTCTATTAATATATACTAAACTAATTGTTGAAAGGTAGGTAGTCAGGTAGCCTATATCTAGTAAAGTGATACCTTACGTTAAATGTATATATACTAGATATTCTTAGGGAAAGAAGATATATTATAAAAGAGTAAATAAGAGTTATGTTTAGTAAAAGAATATTATTATTAGTTAGTCTAAATATATATTCAAAGAGGGCATAAAAGCCTTCTTTTATAAAGCTATACTTAGTTTAAAATACTCTAGTAAGTAATTATTAGAATATTCCAATAATATAGGCTTACATTAGTAATTATAAATACTAAAGTTAACTACTAGTAAGTATTCTATTAAAGAACGAGGTAGAATGTTCCACTTAGTATTTAACAATAAGTTCGATATTACTATGAGGTAAATACCTATAGCCTAATATTTTGATCCTCCTTCTTTTACCTTATATTAATAAAAGATAAATAAGTAGAAAGGTAAGTAACTAATACCCTATGAAAGTAATATTCAAACAGATACGCTATAAAATAGTAAATACTATAAGTAACCACTCTATAATACCCTATAAAAATATTTAAATACTAACAGCAATCTATCATACCTAAAGAGATATACCCTAATTAGAATATTAATACTGCAATATAGAATAATAATGCTAAAATTAGGCTAAAACTTCAGTAGAATTACTAAGTATTTATAGTACTAATAAAACCTATAAGCCTAAGAAATTCAACAAATTTAAAGTTAGGAAGACGTTTAATAAGCCTATTAACAGGTATTTTGGAAGTTAATAAATACCAAACTTCTATATTACTAAATAAAACCTCCTATTAATTCAAGAAATAGTCTATAGCTATATACCTAATATACTAATAGTACTTAGAGTTATAGGCTAGAATTAGAGCCCCACTATTATTAATATAAATAGTTAGAAACTTTATAGGAATATTTAGCTATATAAATAGGCCTTATGACTACATAACTTTTCTAGTAGTCTTCTATAGACTATGAGACTCAGCTTTAGGAATAAATAAGACTATTAAAGACTATGTTTTCAATTTCTACAAAATAATACTACTATTTATAATAAATAAATAGCTTCTAATAGATATTCAAATCTTATAGTAGCTAGCCCAGTCTGAATTAATAGAACCTACTATATTTATAATAAAGCCCCTCTATAAGTAAATACTAAATCAGTAGTAATAAATAGATATCTAAATATACTTATAACCATTTTCAGTAATTTTTCAATACGTCTATATGAAACCCTACTAATAAAAGTAGCTAGGAAGCTAAATTAAACCTTGTCATAACTCTAATATATCTAAGACTACTAACTAAGTACTGAACTACTTTAATAAATCCTTTTTAAACCTATAATTAGGATTTTCTTCTATAAGAAAAAGATCTTTTAAAACCCTAGAATTAAGAGGTAATTTAAAGAATTTTATAATAACTAGATTACTCTTAGATAATAACTACTTAATATAATAGGCCTGAAATATCTATAGAACTTTTAAACTCAATTTCAAATGATACTAAGCTCTAAATGTTTTATATCTCCCCTAAATCTTCTATATTAATAAATCTTCAGAAAGAAGATTTAAACTTAATTACAATAATTAGATTTTCTCTAAAGGTTAGAAAATCATCTACATAGCTAACTAAATAAATAGGATCTTCAAGGCTATTATTATAATAAATAGCCTCATTAGATTTTAAAAGTAAAAACCCTAAATCCTATAGAATACTTCGAATTTTCTTTTACTACTATCTAGAACTCTATTTAAATCTATAGAGAGCCTAAAGTAGTAGTAAAACCTACTCTAAAGTAGGATTAAACCTCATAATATTTAAATTAGGAAATGTCTCAAAATATTCAATAAGGAGTAGGCAAGAGATTTCAATACAAGTTTCTTCTTTTCAATTCCTATATATAAAAGCTGTAACTATATTCATATAATCAATCTCCTAATTTCTAATTATAGCTATAACTAAAAGAACTCTTAAAGTAACTAGATTAAAAATTATAGTGAAATCTAAAAATAATGTATATTATATTTTTACTAAAAGCTTTTAGCTACTAAATAGGCTTTATATTTACTTATAGTTCTATCCAAATTACACTTATACTTATAAACCTATCTTATAACTATAGATTCTTTAATATAATTTTTATTACAAAGCTATTTAGTAGAAATAGCCTTAAAAACCTCTCAATTAATTAACTGGCTAATTTCAATATAAATAGCCTTAAGCTAATTATCTCTTTTTATACTATTTCAAGCCTGTTTTAACATTTAAAACTCTAAGTAAATAGTAAGAATATAAAGTATAAAAGACTTTATAAGAAGTAAGACTTCTATAAATATTATAGTAAGTTCTGTATTATTAATACTAGAATTAAAAATAGTAGAAGATACCCCCCATATTATAAGATAAATAAGTTTAAATTAAGCTATAAATACCAATCTAAACTTATAAAGTTTAGTTAATTTAAAAATAGGAGTAACTTTAGAAGTATCTTTATAAGATATAAAAAAGCCTTCTTCTCTTAAAACAGTAAATTTACCACTATTTATACATCTTTCGAAAAAGTAGTATACTAAAACTTAAATACCTATATGCTATAAAGCCTCTAAATTAGACTTCTTATTATTTTCTACAACGAAAACATCTCATAAAGCCTATAAGAGGGTAACTAAAAGTCTTATTATAGTAATTAAGTTAATTGATTTAATTACTACGAATATAATAATATCTTAAATATAAAGGGGTAGTCTTTCTTAAATCAAAATAGTATGGGTTTTTTCAATCAAATTCCTAGTTTTTATACTCTATAATACTATTTTATTTAAGAATATAAAGTATCAAAGCCTTTATAATAATACTTCTTTCTTTAATATAAGTCTCAAAAAGTTTAGCATTAAACTCTTAACTATTATTAAGATTCAGAATACTAGGATAAAGCTCTAATTGGATTTTATAGTATTCTAATTAACCTATAATATAACTAATAATTTCATCTTTTTTAAATATAAAATCTATAGCGCCATAGAAGCGATAATTGTCAATATATAGACTAATATAATTATTCCCCATATTACTGATAAGGCTTACTTTAATTAAATTACTATAAATTTAATAAAGTAATTTAGTAGCTTTATTATACGAACCTTTAACTATTATGTTATAGGTTTACTTTTAGTATAATTAGAATACTTAAAATTAGCCTCTTTCAATTGCTATATAGATATCTCTTCTATAGGTTTAGCTATTCTAACTAAAAAGGGATAATTAAGGTATTCTAGATAATGCTACTACTCTATAGTAATATTAGTTAATTCGGCTTTAGAATTAGAAGCCTAGTTAACTATAAAGGCTTTAAAATCTACTATAGAACCTTCTATAACTTAAGAAGGACTCTATAATTTAACAGATAGATTAACTAACTATTCAGAAGTCTTTATATTATAGTTTGTAGATATTATAAATCCTACTAAATAATAATGAGAATTATCTATAAATTTGACTAATTCTAATATAAATGTAATAGTTATACTATATTTCTAGAAAGTTTCCTTCTATATTTTCCAAAAAGGCTGAAAAGTATGATACCTTTTAGCAAATAAAGACTCTATAAGCCTTTTTATAACTATAAGTAAAAAAAACCCATACTATAAATTTAAAACTATAAAAGAGTTGCTTTCAGTATTATATAAGATATTATTCCTAATAAAACTATCTTTTTTACAATCTAATACTTTAGAAACAATATTAATTAGAAACTCTAAAACACAAAGAATATGAGTTAATTTTATAAAGTTTATAGAGCTTTTATAATAAATAGGTAATTCTATAAAACTTAGACTAGAGGGACTTATAAGACCCCTACCTATAAATATCAAGGCTAGATTCTATAAAATATCTATTTTAATAAAAAGCTGAAGGCTATTAGCTATATAAATAATAAAGCCTATATTACAAAGCTGGCAATACTTATTAGGCCGAAGTATCATATCTTTAGATTCTTTAAAAGGTCTTTTAATATCTAAAAGTATATTTTCCCAATAGATAATACCTATAAATATTATAATAACCTTATTTATAGAACCCTTATGCTCTATTTCAATTAATATAACTAAAACTATAGAAATTATAAAAGTCTTAAAAGTAGGTTTCTGTTACCTATTAGAAAGCTTTAAATCTGTTAAATGATCTTTTTAGTAGGATTTTCCTTCTTTAGCGTATTTTTAATACTATAAATAGGGCTTTTAAATCTATTTTTCGATTTTTCAATTCCTTCAGAAGGATTAAATATAGCAGACCTTCTAAAAGACTTTTTAATAAAGCTATTCGATATAGGAATATTAAATTCCCTATAATTTTCATCTAAAATATTAATTATAAGAGGCTATAAAATGAGAGACTCTCTTACCTCTAGATTAGACTTTTACTACTCTAACTATATAGAATAAGAATACTATAAAGCCACTATAAAATGGATTTTTAATCAATATCAACCATCTTAATACTTATTAAGACTAATTTAAATACGTAGTCTTCACAAATACGAATATATTCAATAAGAATACTATAATCCTCAGATTTTATAGCGTGAAATTCGAAGTATAACTATTATAATAGTATAAGACTAATAGCCTTATAACTAGCCTTTAAAATAAAGATTATTATATAAGAGTCCTATAAGTTAAAAATAAGACTTAAAGGCTCTACTATAACATTTTATCATATAAATAATAAAGCTTAAACTTTTTATTTTTCTATTATAACTATATAGACTTCTTTATTTTCAAAAAGTTCAAATAAATCTAGAAGTTGAAAATAAAACTTCGAGGAACTAAATTAGAAAACCAGTTTTCAATACTTATAAGCTTCTATTTTTCAGATATTAAATAGCCTATAATAACATTAATAATATCAGCCATAAATATAAGTATAATATAATTTTAACTCAAAGTCTTCTGAAAATAACTAAGAATTCAACAAAATCGTAAGGCTAAAATACTACTTGATAACTAAATAGTATTACTAATAGCAAATTAGTTATTAATTTTCAAAATATCAATTCAAACAAGTTGAAAAAAACCCTATAAAAGAAGTAAAGTAATATCAAAATAGTAATATTCAAATTACTAATAAGTCAAAAAGAGGAAATTCGGATACATAAATATATAAAATATTACTATACTAAATATTACATTAACTAAGAAGAATAGTCGAAATATTGCGAAATATATTAGATGATTTAATTATCAAATTCCATTTAATTCAAAAAAGAAGATCTCAAAATTCGATAGAATAATATAGGTAATAAAACCTTACACTTATGACTTATTAAAAAGGAAGTAGGCAGGTAATTTATATCTAATAAAACAATACTTTATATTAAAATTATATATACTAAATTTTCTTAGGGAAAGAAGATATAATATAGAAGAATAAATAAGAACTACATTTAGTTCAAGAATATTACTATTTATTAATCTAAATATATATTAAAAGAAGGTATAAAAGCCTTCTTTCATAATATTATACTTAATTCTAAAATATTCTGATTAGTAATTATTAGAATACTTTAATAATATAGACTTATATCAGTAATTACAAATACTAGAACTAATTACTAGTAAGCACTTATAAAACACGAGGTAGAATATTCTACTAAATATTTAAAAGTAAGTCGAGTACTACTATAGGGTAAATACCTAAAGCCTAATATTCAACACTAATAGATATAACTTAATAGGAATCTAATACTTTATTAATATACTTTAAAGTATACTACTAAATAAATATAAGTAAATTAGTATTGAAATCATAAGTTAACTAGATCTCTTTAAATTATACTAGTATATTCTAATATTTCAAATAAACTATTATATTACTTTTCTTGTAAGCGATTGTCTAAGCTCTAATAGTATAAATCATAAGACTATCTCCTATATAAAACTATTTAAAGTATCAAGAAACCTAGAAACTCGTTATAATAGAAATATAAATATTCTCTATATAACTACTAATTTCTAATATTAAAGTAATTATGTTTTAAATTTTATTAGATAATGGTTTAGTAATATATCTTTTCATTTATCTTTTAGTTTGTTAATTAGTGAAAAGTAAAAATCTTCTATGACGGAAGTATTAATAATAGTATAAATATTATAATTTACATCAAGCAGTATATTGATAGAATAATGTCTATTTATTCTAACCTAAATAATAACTAACAATTAACTACTTATTTATTCCTTCTTCTATTATCTTCCCTATTTAATCATTTCTATTTCTATTACTTCTAAGGTTTAACTTTATTCTAGAGTTATCCTTTTTTCAAATTCTTATTATTATGAAACAAGGCAGTATTATCTTCCTAATTATATTTCAAAATAGATTATAATAATTATAACTTTTATAATTGTTATACTAACCTTTGATGTTTGTATGTAATATGATACTTATAAATATACCGTTTTTATTATATTTATAATCTTAAAAAATATCTCAATAACCCTTTAAATACTTCTTAAGAAAAGAAGTAGAACTATTAGAACTTTGATACTGTGATTACTTCTTGATTATACTAATTACTATAATATTATTCTTTATGTTAGAAATAAAAGGAAAGAGCTAATAGCTCGCTTTCTACTATAACTATTCGTAGATATATTACCCCTTGAAGTATAACTTTAGGTTTCCTATCCCCCTACTAACTATTATGACTAGCCCCTACTTACTCTAAAGCTAAATGTCTTATAGCTATAGTTAGTGTATTTACTCTATATTAATCTTTTTATAATTAATAAATAACTAGCAACTCCTCTAAAATAACCTCATACTCTTATATCTTTATAACTATATATAATTTAAATATCTCAGGATATTTAATTACTACTAACTATAATTACTCTATTTGAATGTTTATTTAAACCTAAGTATCTCTAACCTTAATATTCTTACTAGGCCTTACCTACCTTTAAAATAAGACTTCATGTTATTAATATAAAAGTTGTCTATTACTAATATAAACTAACTTATAATCTTTATATAGGTATAATAGGACTAAGCTTATTCTTATTAGTAAAGAATCTCAATTTATTAAATATAGCTAATATATAAATAATATTTATATAGATATAAATACTTCTAATATAGGTTGATAATTTCTAAAGTCTCTATAATTATATTACTGTTATATTTTGAAATGTCTAGTAGTTAATATTATAATATAATATTAATATGAGAATATTATCTAATTAATACATAGTCTCTGAAACCTTCAACTGCATATAATAACTTATAGGATAACTGAATAATTGTTATTCAATATCTATAAACTCCTTATTAATGATAACCTTTGAGATAATCTTATTAAAATTTAATCTAATAAATTAATAGTTTTAATTATAGGGATTAGAGGTAAATATTATTATACTTCTCTTATACTTCTCTTTTTCTAAGTAGCTATATACATTTAAGGGGATTTTGAATTTAATATACAAGATATAGAAGAATAATAGGTTATAGAATACCTTGTTCTTAATACTTTATGTTATTCTACTTTTAAGAGGTTTAAAAAGATTCCTAACCTTATAGCTTTCATAGTTACTTTTAGCTATATATACTAAGCCTTAGCTTTAATAGAACTTTCTCTTACTATTATTATAAAGTCCCCTATTACTATAGAGTTCAATATTAAAATTAGAAGTATAATTATTTTTAATAATAAGTAATCTTATTACTATTTTAACTAATCATAAGCTAGTATTAGTATCAATACTATTATTAGGTAAAACCTATAATTAAATCTATATATAGGGTGAAGAGTTTAGATACTATTCTAAGTATAAAACAATAAAAACTAAATATTAGAAATAAAAACCCGCTTGACGTAATAGTTTAATATCTAGCTAGCTTTTACTATTTTATAATAAGAGTAGTAAGTTTATATCCTATAGTAAGTAAGTATAACTAGTTCTTATAGATTTTCTAGTTATATAAACTAAAAGTAACAACTACTACTAGCAATTAGCTCTTACTAATAGCTATAATAGCTAGTAACTACTAATAGCTAGTAATAAGTACTAATAGTTAGCTAATATTTCGTATTATATAACAACTTATTATATTTTTTAAAAGAAGTAATTTTAATAGATATAGACTTAGATCTTTCTTTTGTAATATACATTTTATATTTATTAGTAATTATATTAACTAATCATATTTACTACCTAAAGTTTCTTCTATTTAAATAGTTCTTTAGTACTGGTAGTATCTATAGGATTTATAAGGTAACAGCTAACTACTAGGTATAGGTTCCTTAAATAGTTCCCGAGAAGTATATAACTTTACTTAGATTAAAGACTTTTAATATAACTACTAATATTAGAAATAAAAGGTTTCTGATAGAATAATTAGTAATAAGTAGATACTTCTTTTATATATTTAAGTTTCGAGACTTTACCTTAAACCTTTAATAATTAAAATTTATATTCTTTAGGAAATTAATTATAATACATAATTCTTTAGAATAGCAGAATAAAGTAGCTTTTAGAAGAGAGATTTAAACTATATTTAAGTATATATGCGTTTTCGTACCAACTAGACCTTCTTTGAATTAGAATAGAAAAGTAATTAAATATTTATTTTCTCTTTATTAAACGTTCTATAGCTAGAAAATAGTATAGAACTAGTTCTTTAGATCTATGTGTATCTTATTCAAATGACTTATATAATTATCTAAATTATAGGAATTCTCTAGTTTTCTAACTATATAAAAAGTCTAAACTAATTGTTAAAAAGTAGAGTTTGAATACGAATAAACTAAATATTAGTATACCTAATTACTATTAGAGAAATAGTAATTAATCTTAAGTTCAACCTTTATCTTTTAAACCTATACTTAGTATTCCTTTTAGTTATTCAAAAACTTTAGAAAGAAAAAAGAAGCTTTTACTAATAATTATTTACGAATAGAAATATAATAGTATTATTAATTTTAAGAAGTAATATTTCAATAGATATTACTCTCAAGATTACTGAAGGATTTTAATATAAATTAGAAGTACTTATTATAATAACTATTTAAAAGTAATTACTTATTAGAATATCCTGTCTTACTAATTTATATCTAAACCTATTAACTATTTAATAGAAAGAGCTTAAATGATATTATAATTGTTACGAAAAAGGTTTATTCTTAAAATTATTAGCCTTAACAATATTCCAAAAAGCTCTAGTATTTCCTATTATTCTCTATATTAGGTAGCTAGTCATTTACTATATAATATTATATCTTAAGAGCTGTATTTAACTATATTATATATTTAACTAGGAGAAAACTATATTTTACCTAGTATTATTTATATAGTAAATAAAACTGAAGTTTAAATATATAAAAAGCTAGATTTAAGTTTATTTAGTTATAAGTAGTATAAAATACTATTTGTTTAGAAATAAGGAGTATAAAAGAAGCCTTTATAAGTATTTAGAAAAGTCTATCTATATAATACTACTGAAAGCTTAGTAAAGTCTGATTCAAATAAAAGGGTTAATATTGGAGTATTTTGGTATAGTTCTAGTAGGTGATCTAAGTATAATTTATAATACTATCTAAGTTCTATTATTAGGAGATTTGTTATTCTATTATATTTTTATATATTAAAAATCTAAAGAATAACTATAAAGTAAACTTGGACTAACTAGTAATATAGAGTTTGTTTCTTAGTTTTTATACTACTATATATATGTGTTAGGAATAAATTTAGTAATTCAGTGATGGATCCACATAGGAAATAGTAAGATAAATATAAGGTTATTGATATACTTGAATATAACTCTTTATACTTATAGGTTTAGCTTTCTTGTGTCTGAATAACCCTCTTATAGATGACTAAGTAGTAGCTTTACTAGGAGCTATTAATATGGGCTATTAATACGCCTTAATATATTCCTCTTTTTATAAACCACATTTTGATAGTAGGGTATAAAGGCATCAAGTTATTATAGAAGCAGACATTAGTTATTATTATCTGTGAAAAGATTAATATAAGATATATATACGAATTATAGTTCTAAGAGGTTTAGTTTAAAATGAATTAGAAGGTAGTTAGAATAGTTAGTAAGAAGTAGGAGGGCTAAAGTTATACTTCAGGAGGCAATATATCTACTAATAGTTACAGTAGAGAGCGAGCTATTAGCCCCCCTCTTAACTATATATATATATATAGTTATTTAAATAATGATAAATAATATAGATTTACTTATAATTAGAAGTATATATATTCTATTAGAACTATTACAAGATATACTGATTTAAATTGAATAAGAAATTTAAATAATAGAAAATCTACTTTTTCTTATATTTTCTATTTGGAAAGAAATAGTAATCTTATAAGTTATTCTGCTACGAAATAAAAAATAATAGGTTTATTTATTTATCAAACTAAATAAAGAGGATTATGCCTCTAGTTCTAATATTTAACTATATAGTAATAGAAAACCTCATGGTAATAATTAGAGAAAACCTTCTTGAAGTTAAGGTTTAATATATATAGCTAAAAGTAATTACTAAGGTTATAGGGTTAAGAATCTTTGTAAATTTCTTAATAATAAAATAAAATAGAATACCTATAAGAGCTAGTTATATTATAATCTATTATTCCTTCATAACTTTTATAATAACATTAGAATTTCCTTAAAGTCTATATAGTTATTTATGAAACGATAATTATAAGATAGGTATAGAGGTATCTAATTATAACTGTTATAATTAAAACTATAATATATAAGACTAAATCTTTATGAATTTACTTTCAATATTATAATTAATAGGTAGTTTATAGATATTTCAAAGAGAATTATCTAGTTATCTTATAAATTATTATATTACATTCATAATATTAGAAATTATGTCTTAATTAAATAGTCTCTTGATATAAGTATCTTATTATAATAATATTTATTAGACGTTTTAGAATATTATAGTAATATGATTATAGAAATGTCAAAGGCTATTTAGTTATATTAGAAGTATCTATATAAATAGAAATATTATTTATATATTAGTTATACTTAATTAATATATCAAAACTATCTACGAATAAGAATTACTTAGTCTTATTATATTTATATAGAGATTATAAGTTAGTTTATATTAATAGTAGAGAACGTTTATATTAATAGTATAAAATTTCGCCTTAGGGGTAGGTAGGATTTCATGGGGATATTAGGGTTATAAATATTAAGATTATAATAAATCTTTAAATAGAGTGTCTATAATTAGTAATAATTAAATATCTTAAGATATTCAAGTTATATATAGTTATAGAAGTATAAAGATATAAGGATATAAAGGCGTAAGATTATTAGAGAAAGAGTTATTAGTTATTTATTATTAAAAGTATTAATATAAGGTAAGTATACTAACTATAGCTATAAGGGATTTAACTTTAGACTAATTAGGGCCTAGTGATAGTAGTTAGCAGGGTGGTAGGAGGGCTAAAGTTGTACTTCAGGAGGCAATATATCTACTAATAGTCACAATAGAAAGCTAGCTATTAGCCCTTTCTATTGATTAAACTATAATAATAAGATATTGAATAAATAGACTGCTTAGTAGCCTAAGTATAATAGAGCTAAAGGTTCTATATAATATAAGGTTAATCTTTCTAAATATAAATTCTATTTAGATATTAATACTACGAAGTTCTCTTTTAAACTTCTTATTATTATTACAATTTATATTTACATTAATATTATTTCCAAATACTACTCTAAATGACTTATTCTTCAATAATTAAGAATTATTAATTCTTTTTAACTTTCTATTAATTACTTGATATTAGTTCAATAGATTATAAGTCCAATTTTATATTAATTCCTCTCTTTATATTATATTCCTATTTATATTTATTATTAGTATTAATATATATATTCCTACTGATATTTATTTGGATTATATTAGAAACTATACTAATTAATCCTTTATCCTTCTTTATTTATCTATTAATATAAAGGTTCTCTTAATTATTTCTATAAAGTTCTATAGTTTAGTGTTCTTATATTTAATTTAACTAATTAATTAATTCTTATTCTTAATTAGGTATTTTCATATTAGATACATCTATAAGAAGATTATATTAATTAGGATAACAAGCTTACTATTAGACTATGAAAAGAGATAATTAAGTAGTAAAAGCTGGAAGTTTCTTATACTTTAGATCTATTAAGACTTCTATAAACCAACTTCTAAATTTAATAAGATTTCTATAAATTAGAAATCTAAATCTATTAAGACTTTTATAAATTAGAATCTTAAATACATAAAGGTGTCTCTAAATTAGAACTTTAGACTATTTCTAACTTTTATAAAAAGCTACTTCTTATAAGATTTAAACTTTAGACTACGATGACTTATAGGTATATTGATTTATTAATTAACTGCTGAGTTATACTGTTATTCATTTTTAATTAGCAATGGCGTATTAGAGTTAGACCCTAAGTATTTGGATTCTACTTTAAAGTTTAGAAAAAGTCTTTATTGAATAATCACTTTACTTTTTTAAGCTATTATTAAAGAATATATGTAATTCTAAATCATACTCTATTTCTAAGTCAAAAGAGATTTAGAATTATAGTATTTGGTTTATGTTTATAAAGGCTTTGCTTATTGGTAAAGATAAGTTCATAAATTTAATTAAACTTATTATTAGAGTTAATACTAATGAGTATGATAAGGTTTTTGATTATATGTAGTTAAACTATAAAAATAGTCTTCCAAGAGTTATGAAGAATAATACTAATATCTTTTATATATTTAATTATTAGAAAGGATTTTATAAATTATTTAGTCTTTCTAGTGGGGTTATTATTTGTAAAAAGTTTCTTAGTACTACTCTTAGTAATCCTAGGTTTACAGAAGAGTATTTAAACAAGATTAGATAATCTATTAACGATTTGTCTTATAATAAGGTTAAGCTATTTAATTAAATTATTATTATTTATATTTTGAATAGTTTAGATGAAAGTTATAAAAGTCTTATTACCTTAATCATTTAGAGCTTTAAACCTAATAAGAATTCTTAAAAGTTAGTTTGTTTATTTTCTAATTTATTCGATAAATGTAAAAGGAAGGTTTAGACGTCTTTAGTTAATTTTATTACTAAAAAGAATTTGAAAGATTAAATTATTAAATACCTATCTTTTAAAGTTATTAAGATATTCTAGAAGAAATAGAAAGGTATTTTCTATAATTACTACAAGAAGGCTAATTATATTAAAGACAACTATTTTAGTCTTTATTTTAAAAGAAAACGTATATTTCAATAAAATCTAAAGTCAATAAGAGTCTTTCTAAAGGTTTCAGAAGGAAGAATATAAAGAAGATAAAACTAATAATTAAGAGTTAATTAATATTATTTTAAATAAAAAAGGGAGAGTTAAAGAGATTTCTAGAAATATTACTAAAGATGTTATATAATCTTATCTTGATACTAAAGAAGAAGAAGAAGACGAAGAAGAAAGAGAAGAAGAAGAAGAAGAAAAAGGGAAGGTATTAAATTTAGAAATATAATTCTAATCTAATTTTCTCTTAAAAGAGTTATTATTAAAAATACTTTAAGTATTTTAATTTCTGAGAAGATTTAACACAGTAGGAATTCTATTTAATGAATTAAAATCATTTTATTTATTATTAATATTAAAGTCATTATCTATATAATTAAAGATTATAATCTTTTAATTAATAAAACCAAGACTTTCTTTTCTATGAATGAGAGGAATACTAAAGAGACTATTTTAATTATACAAGGTAATTTAAAGATTATCTTAAATAATATTAAATATCTTTCATATAATACTTATTATGTATTATATCTTAATATCAACTTATTAAGCTAGTCTAAATTTGATTTAATAGAAGTATTATCTATCTTCTTTAATAAACCTATACTCTATAATATTAAGTAAATTGAGCCCTTATTTATAAAAGATAGGATTAATAATTCCTAAAAGTTTAGAAGTCCTATTTAACTTAAGTATTTAGTTTTTTATATCAATATTCCTAGTATTAATAACTTGCAACCATAACATGATAAAATAGGCTATATCAGTAGTATTATGAGATTAATATATAATATAATAAGTAAAATTAATTATAAGTATTTTAAAAGTAATTAGTTACCTATTTATAAAGTTTATTTTAAAAGTAAGTTTATTAATAAGGCTATTGAGAATTTTAATATTTTTAAGACGTTTAAATATCTTAATTCTATTAGGCTCGACTTTTATAAATTTATTTTACTAGGAAACTATAATTACTTTAAATATTCTATCTTACTTATAGATAAGTATAGTAAATTCATTGAGGGAAAGTTATTAAGAAGTAAAAGCTCTAAAGAAGTTACTTTGATTTTCAAAGAATCTATCAATATAATTAGTAATAACAATAGTAATAAGAAAACTAAAGAAATTCATATAAATAGTAATTTGAAAATCTCTGAAAATAGAACAAAGATTCTTTATTTTAATAATAATATTATTTATTTGGTTACTTTTGCTCTGTACCTGGAATGGTATCTAAGCTCTTCACTATATATATAGATTATAATATTATTTACAATATAATATTATTTTATATTTATAAGTCTAGTAGTTCAATTAGAAGACTATAAGAGTTATAATTAATAAATTTAGAATCCTTCTCTATAATTCTAATTTACGTTTATATTTTTAAGAGTTAGATATATTAGCTTCTACTTTTATTTATAATAGAATACCTTATTCTTCTATTAAGTTTAAGATTCTATATAAGTTACAAAATAAGAAGAAACCTATTATTAAAAATATAAAAGTATACAATATTATCTATCATTATAAGGTTAAGAATAAGTACTGTAAGAAGTCTAATCTAAAAGTAAAAGAAAATACCATTATTACTTTTAGTTATAATATTTATTTACTTAGAAACCTTTAAGCTTATAATACTATTCAATTTAGAGATATAGATATTTTTAAGACTTAATTTAATTGTTAATAAAAAGAAGAGTTCTTGATTTTTAATAATACTATTACTATTAGGTTTAGTGAATCTAATAAAGAAAATAAGTCTAATTAATCTAATTCTAATAATTCTTCTTAGGATCTTATTAGAAGCTAGCTATAAGAGAAACTCTAGTAATACCTTAATAGTATTATAATAAATCTAAAAAGTTTATATTTAAAGTGAAAACTATTCATTAGACTATAGGAGTAGTAGTTATATAAAGCTTTAATAGTAATATCTTATATAGATCTTAAGGCTTAAGCTAATAAGATACTTCTTATTATTCTTCTATCTTATTATTATAATAATAATTAGTATTAATGGTTTTAATAATATACTAGTAACTTCTAATTATTTAAATTAACCCAACTAATTAGAGAAATCTATTTACAGTTCCATCCTAAATACTATTAATATTAAATAGTCTTACTAATAAGAAAGCTCAAATACTACTAATATTAAATAGTCCTATTACTAAGAGAATTCGTATTATATCTTTACCCTAAGTAATGCTATATTATATTCCTCTTTCTGTTAATCTATAAGAAGCTTTTCCTTTTTTTTATATAATTTTATTCTTTCTCCTTAGAATTATATACCTTTCTATTTTATATCTATTATAATATTACTATTTTACTATCTTTCTATTTATATTTTACTTTTTTATATTCTTTTTATTATTATATCTATCATTATTACTACTAGTTTTAGACTTCTTAATAATAATTCTTCTTATTATTATACTTCTTTTAAGCCTATTGCTTATGTTTATAATAATTATATTATTAAAAGTAATTTTAATAATAAGGAGAACTAACTTCTTAATATTATTATTCCTACTTATTTTCACTATTATTTGATATATATTGAGGGTAGTTCCTTTTAGATTTATATATCAAATTATAATTAATCTGGTTATAAATATCTAAAGTTAAAAAGTAAGTATAAATAGAATTTCTATTTATTTACTACTAGTTCTAAGTTATGTACTACTAGCTATTAAGTTAATTATTTAATTAGATTTTAATTAACCTATTATTATCCTTATAGGTCTATTTATAGATAAGAAATGTATTAATTAAAACTACTATACTCCTATCTTTTTACTATAGCTTTTGTCAAATTAGTAATAAGTAACTAGTAAAAGGTTAAGGGGAATTGATAGCTCTCAATTATTAAAGAATAGGTCATTTAGAGTGTTATCTGAAAATAGTACTAATATTAATATAAATAGTAATAATAATAGGAAGTTCGGATTCTATAGGAAGTAAGGAACTTTATAGTATTAATATCTAAATAGAGTTTATTTTAGAAAGGTTAACCTTATATCATATAGAGTTTTCAGCTCTATCATACTTAGGTTACTAAGTAGTCTATTTACTAAATATTCTAATATTATAATTTATTAATTGAGAGTATAAGTAATTAGAGTAGTATGACTTTAATTCTAATAATTGATTTTCTATAATAAATAGAAGATATAGGGTTATAAGAATAATAGAGAATACTAAAGCTTTTAAATGCTTAAAATAGGTTATTAGGATAAATATAAGTAATAATTAAATAGTTAGAATTCTAATATCCCCCCTTAAAATATATAAGATAAATAAATCTGTTATAACTTAAAAAGTAGTAAAAGCTCTAAGAACCTTATAGGAAAAATAAAACGAAAGGTTTAGAAAATTAAAGTCTGAAGCTTAAAACCTAGAAAAAGGTTTAAAGGAACAAACTTTAAAATAAAATGAAATAAAATCAGGAAAACTTAGAAAAACCTAGAATTAATAAAAGGTTATAGAAAAGGATTAATCCTCAGAAAATAGACTATTAAGACTATTTCTTTTATTAGAAGACTAAAAATTAAAACTATTCTATAAAACTCTCTTAATAATATTATTAAATTTAATTCAACCTGGAAACTCCATCAAAAATTAATTGTATTATTATTTGTATTAATAGATTGGAGATTAATCTAATTATCTCAAATAAGATCTCTATAATAATAATAATAAACATTGATATGCCTAGCTTTTTTATGGACTTTAGTATTTTTAGTAAGCATTTTAACTAATTAATTATCTATAGAAATAATTAGCGTATTAATAATTCTAAATTCTGAGGTTTTATTAATAAAACTATAATTATTATATAAATAAATAGCTTTTTAAAAAATATCTATTAAAGCTATGTACTTAATTTTATAAATAGATAGAACTACTATTTATTATTAAATTCAACTTTAACTTATAATGTTATATAAATCTCAATAAAATATATAAGGCGAAATAGAGCTTTTATTATCAATATCTCTAGCTTAATCTAAGTCTATAAACCTAAATAAATTAAAAGGATTGATATTACTATAGTTATAAATTAAGATATAATTGGAATTCCTTTTTAAATAACCCTATATCCTATTAAGAATAATAGAATATTTTTAGAATTATATAAAGAAAATTAAAAATAAGTAATAATAGTTAGAATAATATCTAGCCTAATTTTTAAAGTAGAATATAATAAAGCCCCTACTCCTTTTGAATATTCTAATATTTCTTCTTTTATAATATTATTCTTATTAAAAAAAAGTTTAACGTTATTATCTATTATTATCATAATATTAGGACTATAGATATCTTTTCGATTAAATGTAACAAGAATTTTATTAGTATATTTAAATTAATCTATTTCTGTATTTCTATTCTTATAGTTCATAATTAAATTACTATTTAAAAAGGTATTAAGTTCTTCTAGCTTTTAGATTTTTAGTATATTTCTAAGATTATTATAAATATGTTCTAAAGTAGTAGAAATTTCGCTCTCAATAGTATATCATTAATATGATATATTACAATAGCTAAACATTTGTTTTTCTTAAAGGTAATATTAAATATAAATATTCCTTTATTATAAGGGGATATTGTAAAATTAATCCTATATAAGATAGATGTAAACTATAAATATCAAAATCTAGAGCTCTATTTTAACCTATATAAAACCTTATTTAATAAATAAATAAAAAGTTGATTTTTATAGTTAGCATTATAAATGAAACTTCTAGAATTTCTATTTTAGATATATTTAGTAGGTAACTGAGTATATATCTTTTTATCTACATTTATATAAATAAATATAATAGTAATATTATATTGAATTAAAATTTAGTTAAAATAAATAAATATGATTAATATATATCTATACCTTTTAGGCTTCTAAGTAGTATTAAAAGTTTCTCCATAGTTAATACTAAAGTATTAGTTGAAATCTTAAATAATCTATTCAGTTTTATATATGGGATTACTAAGATTCTAATTATTAGGTTTTATTTTATAAATCTATGTACCCTTTAATATATTAATACTATCCCTTTTAATAAAAGAAATATTCAATAGTAGTATAATTATCTAAATTTCTATAGACGTAATAGACTTAACCTTTTTATTTATAACTTAACTCTAATTATTACTAAATTAAGAACTTATAGCTTTCCAAATAGTAGTTGGTTCGTCTAAAATATTAACTAATAATATATACTTATCAGTATGAAAACTACTATATTTCTCAACAAATAAGTTATTATTATATCTATATTAATTATAATTAGTATAAAGGACTAAAGAAGGATAGTTTTTAACTATAAAGAGTATACTCTTTTTATATAAATACTATTTATAGTCTTCTTTAACTTCTAAACTTAAAGAAAGAATCTCTATAGATGTAGTAGATTTCTTATTAAAATTCCTATTACTATTTATAACCCTATTAAGATAATTTATAAAAAAACTACTTAGTTGCTTATTAGGAGAAAGTCCTAAGTTATTATTACTATTATTGTTATTATTAAGAAGAAGAAAATAACTAATATCTTTAGTAGAATTATAAATTTTATTAGACGTAATAATAATTAGATTTCAAAAGAAGTTATTAAAATTAAATTAGTTAGACTTATTCTCTTTACTATATTAATTAGACTTAGCAGTAATAGTATTATTAAAAATAGATAATTCTTCTTTTTACTAAAATTTAAATTAGTTTTTAAGAATATTTATATTTCTAGACTAAATAGTACTATAGACTTAAAGATTCCAAACTAAATAAATATTATAACTATAAATAATTATAATACGTTTTCTTTTACTTTTAGATTAAACCTTTTAGAAAACTTATTCTTAATCTTATAGTGATAGATACTACTTTATACTTGTATCTTACTAATAAAAAGTTTCTTTTCATTCTTCAACTTATATATAGTCTTAGATTTAATAGAAGATTAAGGCGTTTTATTATAAATATAAATAGAAGGTAATATAGCTTACCTTTCAAAATATAAAAGTAAATTAGAACTATAGAGAAAGATTCTAATTTTATTAATTATAGTTCCTATGATTTTCTTAATCAAACTATTAGCTTATAAGTATAAAGTAGTCTAATATTATAAACAATACTTCTATTAAGATAAATAATTTTTATTCTATTATTAGAAAACTTAAGGCTACTATTTATACTAATCTTTTCAATTCTCTTATTATCATTATTATTATTAGTTATATTAATAAACTTTTCAAAAGTTGAAGTAACTTCTTTAGAATTTTTACTTCTCAATAATTTTCTCTAGAAATATCTACTATACTTATCTATAAATAAGATAAAATATTTATAGTAATTATAAGTTTCTAGTAAATAAGTCTATATAAATGTAAATTAATATAATTAAGATATTTAAACTTCTTAAAAGTATTTAAATCTCTATTAATTTTATTAGTAAACTTACTTTTAAAATAAACTTTATAAGTAAGTAGTTTATTACTAAGCCTTTTGCTTCACATAGAAAACATTTAGTACCCAGCTAGGACTTATGCTTTAACCTACCCTATACTAACTACTATAGCTATAATTACTTTAAGTCTTCGAATTATAATAATATTATATTAACAGTATATAATAGCACGACATTTCTAACTTTAAGTCATCTTACTTAATAATACTATCTTAAGCCTTCCCAACTATTAGCTAATTACTACTATAGATTTTAATATATATACCTTTTTAGAATGAAATAGTACCTAATAAGCTACTTTTAATATATATTTAAAGTATTTAGAGTTATTACTAAATATCCTATTTTTAGGCGTTAGATTCTTTTTTATTCTTTTAATCTTATACTTCTTAGTCATACCGATAGTTTTATCTACTAGTAATATTTCAAGGCTAAACTTAGTTATAACTATTTTAAAAAAGCTAGAAAGAATAGTAAAGTTACTTTTATATAATATTAGCTTATTTAGGCTTTTATAAAAGTAGTTATAATCCTTATAGTTGTTAATAGTTTTAATAAGATTAATATTTATATTGAGGTTATAGGGGTTAAGTATAATAATAGTATTCTTATTATTATTATTATTATTAGTAGTAGTAGTATTATTATGGATAGCTATTGACTTGTATTCTAAGGATAAAGAGAGGGCTAGTCTGTAGTCTATTACTCTCTTTTATTTATAAGGCTAGTATTATCAAGATACACTAGTAGCGTTCTAGCTAGTGTGAGTCAACGTCGTAAGCACTACTATAGTAAGTTTAATACTTCGAAGCTACTACTATAGAGATTATTATATAGTTTATACTAGTAAGTTTGTATACCTAGTTGTTACTCTATTACCTTATATTACCTATTTCTAAATTAAGGCTAGGTCTGAATTCAATACTATACTACTAGGTCCTTTTTACTATATTTACCTATAGAGATATATATAAACTATAGTATATTACTAGGTTTTTTTTTTACAGAGATTTAATACTAGGTGTTGTATAAGGCTACCTACTAGGTAGGGGGCTGAACACATAACACACTAAGTAGTTTATTACTTTTTAAATACTTATAATTAATATTAATTATTATATTCTTAATTAACTTAATAATATTACTAGTATAGTTTATTCTATTATACTATAGTTTTAAATTCTTAATATTAATAATATTAATTCAAAGACCTAATTATCTTAATTAAATGAGAATTCTAAATTTATAGAAATTATTAGCCTTAATTCCTATAAATAAGAATCTATCTTACTTAATATTATATAATATAGGTTTATTAAAGAAATAGATAATATTCCTATGAAGCTAAGTTTAGACTGACTTAATAGGCTAATACCTAATTATAATATATAATAAATATTATATAAAAGATATTCATTATTATTTAAAATAACTTTCAAATTACTTTTTATAATTAAACTAATCTCTTTTTAATATTTGCCTACTTAATAAGTAAAAGAATCTTAGTTTTATTAACTAAAGAATTATAATCTTCAACTATATAAATAATAACTCTAGTATTAATAAAGAATAAAATAGTTTTAATCTATTTAATAAAACTCCTAACTTACTAAATCTTCTTAGAATTTAAGATATTTAGAGTTCTTTTAATAAAACGCTTTTAAGAGAAAGCTAAATCAAAATTATATCTTTAAACTTAATACTTTCTTTCTTATCTTCTTTCTTTTCTATTTCCTTAGTATTAGAATCAAACTATATAAAGAATTTAGTTATATTACTAGAAATCTTTCTAACTATTTTTTCTTAAGTTAAAATAATTTTAATTATCTCTAAATTAATAATTTTATCTTTTTTATCTTTATGCTTCTTAGAAAATTTAAAAAGATTCTTATTAACTTTAAGTTTTATCTAAATAAGAGCTTTTTCAAAATAAAGATTAAAATAGTTCTCTTTAGTATAATTAGTTTCTTTATAATAATTATAAAACATACCTTTCTATTTCTTCTAGAGTTTCTTAATAGCTTTAAGAGAAGACTATTTAATAATTTTATTCTTAACATTCTTCTTAGTTATAAAATTAACTAAAGAAGTCTAAATTTGCCTTTTAAATTTATCTAATAAATTAGAAAATAAAAGATCTATTTTATAAGAATCCTTATTGAATCTAAGATTCTAAATATTTAAAATAATAAAACCTTTATAATCTTTATTTCAACTATTTAATACATAAATGATAATAGCTTAATTAGGTAATTTATATTTATTATAAGAGAAAGTATTAATAAATTATTTTATCTTGTTTAGATATTCTTCTATAGACTTAAAGATACTAAGACTAATGACAAAAAGCTCTTTCTAAATAAGAGGTTTATGAGAAAAACTGATATATCTATAGAGGCTTTTTTAAATAACTAAACATATTAAAAGTATTAGTATTATTTTTAATAACTCTTGAAAGACTATTTCTAAAATTTGACTATATATAATCAAGAACATTATTATACTTATTAGTATTATTTCTAGAAATAGGTTTAGTTAAATCTATAAAAATAATTTTACTAATAAGTAGAACTTTCATATAAATAGACTAAATATTATAATTCTAAGTCCCTTTTAACTTAAAGATAGAAATAACTTAGAGTTATTTATATTTTTCAATAATAACTTAAGAAAGTAAAGTAGTTATTTAACAAAGAAATAAGCTAAATCTTCAAGTAGAATTAATATATTTAAAGTCTAACTCTAGTAAACTATTCTTAAATAAAGGGTTAATAATAATGAAACTTAATAGTTAATTAATAAATACATACTCCTATAACTTATAGGAATCTAAAGTTTAAATCTTATAATAGATATGTTTTTATAAAAGTTAGAAATAACTTAAAATTCTAATTTATACAAGTTTTAATAGACTTAAAAACTAGTTTATAGAAAGTATTAATAAACTCAAAAGCTAGTTTATAGAAAGTCTTTTAGACTTAAGAGCTAGTTTATAGAAAGTCTTAATAGACTTAAGATATAAGAAGTTTTCAGTTTCTATTATTTAACTATCTTTTTTATTAGCTTAATAGTAAGCTTACTACTCTAACTAATATAATCTCCTTATAAATTTATCTAGTATTAAACTAATTAATTAATAAGAAGAATTAGTTAATTAGTTGGAATAAGTATAAAAGAATGAACTATAAAGCTTTATAAAAATAGTTAAAAAGAGCTTTATATAAATAGATAGATATAGGGAAGCTTAGGATTAATTAGTATAGTCTCTAGTATAACCTAAATAAGTATTAATAAAGGTATAGATATTAATATTAATAATAAATATAAATAGGGATATAATATAAAAAGAGAAGTTAATATAAAGCTAGGCTTATAACTTATCAAACTAATAATAAGTGATTAGTAAAAGGTTAAGGGGAATTAATAGTTCTTAATTATCAGAAAATAGGTTATTTAGAATATTATCTAAAAATAGTACAAATATTAATATGAATAGTAATAATAATAGGAAGTTTGGGTTTATAAGAAGTAGAACTTTATAATCTTAATATCTAAATAGAGTTTATATTCAGAAACATTGACCTTATATTATATAGAGCTTTTAGCTCTATTATGCTTAGGCTACTAAGTAGTCTATTTACTAAATATTCTAATATTATAGCTTAATTAATTTAGAGTATAAATAATTAAGGTAGTATAACTTTAACTCTAATAATCAATTCTTTACAGTAAATAGAAAACATAGGGTTATAAGAGTAATAGAGAATACTTAAGCCCTTAAATACCTAAAATGGGTTATTAGGGTAAATTTGAGTAATAGCTAAATAGTTAGAACTCTAATTGTTTTCTATTATAACTTAATATTATAATAACTATTTCTTTATACTTAATAGGTATTTCTAGTTTATATTATTATTATACTTATTGCTCTCTTATTATATATTAAAAATACTTATATACCTACTTTTACGTTTATTCCCAAATAAGTTTTAATTAGTCTTAATAGTATTATACAGATAATAATAAGTTTCTCCTCTTTGCCTTTCATATTTGTATTATATTAATATTTTTATAATAAGATATTATAATATATTCTAGTAGTTATATTATATTCTAATAATATTATGATTATATCTTTAGCCTTATTAATACTAGCTTACCCATCTATTACTACTATATAAGTATGGCTTCTTATCAATATTAATACTATGCTACTTCTACATAAGTACTACTTATTGTTATTCTTAATAATAAAAAAGAAGAAGAATAATAAAAAATGAAAAAAGAAGGAGAATGTTAGGAACATAGGAAGAAGTAAGATAATATTAATATATTGAGATAGTTTATTTATTTAATATTTAAAAATAAAAAGTAAGTTTTATATTAGTTTACAAATATCTCCTAATGGTTATTATATTGCCTAATTTATAGCTTATATGGTTCTTTATTATTAATAGAATAATATTAATCTCTTATTATTTATAATATTAGGAGTGGCCGATGGCTCGCTTTCTACTATAACTATTAGTAGATATATTACCTCCTAAAGTATAACTTTAGCCTTACTACCCCCCTACTAAATACTATAGCTAGCCCCTAGTTAATCTAAAGCTAAACTCCTTATAGCTATAATTAGTAGTTAGTATATTTGCCTTATATCAACCCTTTTATAGATAATAGATAACTAATAACTCTTTCTATAATAACTTCACACCTTTATACCCTTATACTTTTATACCTTTATAGCTATTAATATATAATTCAAATATCTTAAGATATTCAATTACTACTAACTAAAAATATTATATTCAAATATTTATCATAACCTTAATATCTACAATCTTAATATCCTTACTAAGTCTTACCTATTTTTAAAATAAGATTTTATACTACTAATATGAAACTTCTCTATTATTAATATAAGCTAACTTATAATCTCTATATAAGGATAATAAGACTTAGCTTATTTATATTAAAAAATGGTCTTAATATATTAAATATAGCTAATATATAAATAATACTTATATAGATATAAATACTCTTAATATAAGTTAATAACTTTTAAAACCATTATAATTATATTATAATAATATTTTAAAATATCTAATAATTAGTATTATAGTAATATATTAATATTAAAGCATTATCTAATTAATACTTAGTTTCTAAATCCTTTAGCTTAATAGAATAACTTAAAAGATAACTAAATAATGATCTTTTCAATATCTATAAACTACTTATTAAACATAAATTGTAAGATAATCTTATTAAGAGTTCATTTAACAAACTAGTAGTTTGAATTATAAGGGTTACAAGTAATTATTATTATATTTATTTTATATTTCTCCTCTTATAAGTAGTTATATAGATTTTAAGGGGATCTTAAATTTATTATAAAAGATATAGAAGAATAATAAGTTATAAAATACCTAGTGTTTAGTATTTCATTCTATCTTATTTTTAAGTAATTTAAAAAAGCTCTTAACTCTATAATCGTAATAGTTACTTTTAGTTATATATATTAAATCTTACCTTTAATGAGGCTTTCTCTATATAGATTATTACTTCAAAATCTTCTATTACTATAGGGTTGAATATTAAAATGTGAAGTATAATTATTTATAATAATAGGTAATTTCATTACTATATTAATTAGTTGTAAGTTGGTATTAGTATAAATACTATTATTAGGTAAAGTTTATAGTTAAATATATATATAGGGTGAAGAGCTTAGATATCATTCTAGGTATAGAGCAAAAGTAACCAAATTCTTTATAATATCTCTATATTATAATTCAAATTATAATATAAGTATATTATAATATAAGGCTTTCTAAAAGTATTTATATTAAAGTATTATAACCTTTCTATTTAATCAGTATATTATAATTATATTTTTACTTTAAAGTATTCTTTACTATGAATATCTCTTTAAGCTTATATTCTTCTTAAGTTTTACTATTTTCTTCAATAGGAATTAAGATACAATTAAAATACATATCTATATATTACTAGAATAGTAATAAGCTATCTTCTACTTCTTTAATAAGATTAATATAAAATATTGAGTAGATACTCATAAAGATATTCGATATAATATTTAAGAGGTTTAGTATATTTATAACCTAATATTTAGAAGCTACTTAATTAAGTTTTTTTATTTAGCTGATTTATCATAATATAATATAATAATAGCTATTTTCTATTTCTAACCTAAAGGTTCTTAGCTATGCATTATATTCTATTAGTATTTACTTAATTATGGTACTATATATATACTATTACTATTCAAACTATAGTAATACTATTTTTAGAGTAAGAAAAGACTATTAAAGTTTACTTTAAATTAGAATAAATAGTTTATTCTACTATTTGAAAATATAGAATAAGTAGAATATTAAACTTATTTACAAGTTTATTTAAACTAATTCTAATAATACAAAAGTCTTTATTATTTAGTTTTAATCAATATATAGTAATATAGGCTAATTAGTCTAACTATAAGGAGATAATATATATCTATAAGAATACTTAAACTTTGAATATCACTTTTTCTATCCTACTATCTATCTATAAGTAGAATAAGATTAATAATAATTAGGATATTCCTATTAAGCAGTTTAATATTATCTAGAAAATACTAGTTTAATTAGAATCATAATTACTAATAATTAAGATAGAGAAATTATAGAAATACTATTGAATATTTAAGAATCTTTGTATTTAAGTTTTAGTAGTTATAAATATTACAATTTCTAACTAGAAATATTTAAATAGTTAATCTATAATTACTATTAGGAACCTTAAGTCTTTCTTTCTAGTAGATAGTAGCTTTATAGTAAGATTAATAGAGATTTATAATTAGAACGTATTAGGAATTAGTAGGAATTATAATAAGTTTTAATAATACCTATAGTTTCTAAGTAGATATTTATAGATATTATATATTTAGATAAAATATTTAATATTTCTTAATATATCATTCTATTACTAACTCTATAAGTATACTATGAATATTAAATTAATATTAGAGTAACTTAAAACTAGGGAATTATAGATTGTTTAGGAAATTATAATTATTAGTAGTTCATATTCAGAGACTTAGACTTAGTTTGAATACAATAAAATATTATTCCTCCTTATTATATAATTAGCTAATTATATTTTTATTAAAGGTTCTAGTAAGAATATCCTTACTATTAAATAGATAGTTTCTAAGTGAAATTTATATTCAAAATACTTTTATAAATACTTAGTTTTATAGTATTGAGGTTTAAAAGGTACGTCATATTCGACCAACCATTATTAGCCTTTAGGTATATATTCCAACAGCCCTTATAAAAGTTACTACAGTCGCATATGCTTATTTATATAAGAAACCTTAATATCTTAAGTAAAGAATTGATTAGGACCTCTACATACTAAGATTAAACCCATATATTTAAAACCTATATATACTCTAATAGTATAATAGAAATCATAAATAGGGATAAGGAATATAAAGTAATTATTAATATAATAAATATAATTTATTTAATACTATATACAAAGAATAAGCTCCCTCCTTTTATAGTTATATAATATAACCTTAGTAGTAATACTATATACTTTTATAGCTATAAACCTCATATTTATTACTAGGGTTTAAATTATTATACTCTTATTACTAAGATTCTATATTTTTTTCACAGAAGTTTCCAGAAAGATATTTATCTAGGAAATCTCCAAGATTTCTTATAAAATATCCTAAAATCCCTCTATTATACCCTTTTTTACTAAAGTAGCAATTCTACTATTTTAATATTATTTCCTAGGTTTCTATATTCTTTAAAGCTTATAAGGCTTCTAATCTATTTAAATAGTAGTTTTCTAAGGGGTTTTATAAGGCTATTAGTAATATTATTAACAATTCCTATATATTTAAAATTCACTTTATTTCAATATATTACTTCCCTTATAAAGTAATTATAAACTTATATATATTTTACTCTATTCTTTAAGCCTTTCCTTCTAATAAGTATAATTAATCTCATATTATCTATTTATATTAGTATAGACGTAGTAATTTTTTCTCCTGAGTTACTAAAGAGATTTTAAATCTATATAACTTTAGAAATAGTATTGGATTTAATAGAATATTTAGCTTTAATAGATAATTTCACTATAATAATCTAATAGTAAAATCTCTATAGTATTAAGCTTCTAGTTATAAGAAATATCTATCTAATTAAATCTAAATATAGCTATATAATTAGTATAATTATTATCTATATATCTATAGAACTCCAAATTATCTCTATTCTTCTTAATATAATAAATATAATCCAATGTCATATATTTTAATATACTGGAGAAGTTATGATATTCCTTTCTTATAAGAGTCTCTAGAGTAATTAAAAAGTCTTACTTATAACTTGTAACTAAATAATAAGTCTACTTATATTATTTATATAGTAAACTAGAGTTTTCTAAATACTTAATAATATTATTATTATAATACTTTATTAACTTATACTTCTACTAATATAATAAAGTCTTAAGCTTCTACTTCTACTAAAATAATAACTAGGTAGAAGGATTCTCCGAATTCCTTAGATATATCCTTTAGATAGTTCTCTTAGAAGATTATTATTTTATTCTTATTAAATTATAAGTAAATCTTTAGAAAGAAGTCTAATACTCCTAGGTTATTTATCTTAATATTTCATCTAATTTATAAGAAGACTTTAGTAATATTCTTAATTAGTCTAATACTTGATATACTATTAATATATATAACTATTATAACCTTTAGTTCACTATTATAATATATAATATTATCTAATAGTAAAACTTTAAAGCCTACTTATATTAAGATCTCCTTAAGTTTCTATTACTATTATCAACCTCTTTATCTAAAGTTATATAGTATTTATTATACCTAGATAATCTAATTTAAATGAATATTATAACTAGCTACTTTAATGTAATAAGAATATCTTAAATCTATAAAGTAATTATGAAATAATAAGAATATATATACAGATATTATTCTTAAGATTCCTATTAAAATATACTCTAATAAGATCCTATTACCTTTTCTATCTATATATTGAAAAAGAAAACATATTTACTATTACTTAAACTAAATATACTAAGAGAGTTATTGGAGAATATTAAAGAAAAACTATTTATAGATTTAAGAATCTTATAGGTAATAACTTTAAATTACTAAAAGATAAAACAAACTTCAAAATCTAATCTTAAAAGCTTTAATAAGAAATAGAAATATTATTATATTTAACTTTAGAATTAAAGCTTAAAACTGTTTTTGTAAAAATAGCTTACTCTTTATTTGCTTATAATTTGAATAAAGATTATTCTTTAATTATTAACTAAATATAGGGTTATTTAAATAATAATGAAGAATATAGATTTACTTATCACTATAAAGATATATCTTCTATTTAGAATATTATAAGATAGATTTACTTAGATTAAATAATAGATTTGAATGATAGAAAGTCTAGTCCTTTTTATATTTCCTTTTTTAGAAATAATAGTAATATTATATATTACTTTATTATAAAGATATAAATAGTAGCCTTATCTTTTTAGAAGACTTAGTATATAGCTCTATTGGATATTAATAAAGAACTAGTTTATCCTTATCATAATTCTAATTATATAAATCTAAATTTAGAATTATCTAGGCTTACAAATCCTAAGATTATGAAAGATGGTCTAATAGTAAAAAAGCTAGGCAAAAGTCCTACATTTTATAAAACAGTAATATATATAAATAGAAGACATTACTTTATAAGAGATTTTATGAGAAATAGAATAATCTTTATATATTATATAAATATAGAAGATGATATCATAGTTATATTAACTAAATTCTTAAGTTTAGCAAAATTGAAATAGGTTTTATCTAAGCTTTCAGAAAAGATATATTAGAAGTATTACTTTTATCATTTTAAGAGATTTTAGGTTTCATGACTTTTCATTTTTATTGTTTTATTCTTTACTAGGTTTTATGAATTTTGATAATAGTAAGCTATATATTAGTAATATCTATTTTATAGGGGGATATTAAATTTATTCTAATATCTAAAGAACTTCTATTTCTTCATAAGTAATAAGGAGTTCTATAATACTTCTATATAAATAGATTATATAAAGATCGCTCTATATATATATATTTATTTTACCTATTTACTGCTAGTAGTTCTTAGGTGAATAAGGTAAATATATCAAGGTTCATTCTTTTATAAGGTATTAGAAGTAATTTAAGCTATATATATAATATTTATAATATCTTATATACTACATTTATAATACCCTATATACTATAGCTATACTATAATATATACTATGTTTTAGTTTATATACTATAATTATAACGTGTTATATACTATAGGTATAATAGTTTATATATTATACTAAAGTATATATATTATAATTGTAATATTCTATATACTATAATTATAATAACTAATATACTGTAGCTGCAACTAGAAGTCTAGTAGTATTATAGCTATATTTAGAACTCTAAAATAAATCTTCTATATAAAAAACTTAAGATTTCTAGAGATAATAGTTAGAAATAATTAATTATACTCCATGATAAATTATCTTTTCTACTTCTATTTAACTATTATTATTAAGACTACTTTGAATAAGTCTCTTTGTTAAGAAACCTACTTTTATTATATTATATTTCTCCTAATTGTATAGTTATCTATAGTAATACCTTAGTTATTAATCTATCTACCTATTTATCTATTCTAATAAATACTATCTAGTTAAATTGGATAAGAAGGCTACTAGCCTAAAAGATATTCTAATTAGGTCTAATTCCACTAGAAAGGATATTTAATAAGTAAGATAATATAGAATATAAAGTTGATTTCCTTTATAAAGAAATAATTAGAAATAAGTAGTTCTTTTAAATTACTTTTCATATTATTTACGTTATGAAATTTATATTTTCCTATAGAATTTATATTTATACTATTAGAATTAAAAGTGAAATTATACTTTCGAATCAATATTATTAATATAATACCTATTTTTAGGAAACTTATCTTCTACTCTTTAATCAACTTTATAAAATATTTAATAGATATATATAAACTATTTTGTTAAGCTTTTCGCTTTATATAGAATATATTTAGTATCTAGCTAAGATTGATATTTTAACTTACTCTATACTAACTACTATAGCTATAGTTACTCTAAATCTTTAAATTATCATAATATTATACTAATAATATATAATAATACGATATTTCTTAATTTTAATTATCTTAGTCTTCTTATCTAATAGCTAATAATTATAATAGATTTCAATATATATATCTTTTTAGAAAGATAAAGTAATATTTAAGGAGTTACTTCTAATCTATATTCGAAAGACTTAGAATTACTACTAAATACTTTACTTTTAAGTATTAGATTCCTTTTATTCTTTTAATCTTATAATTTTAACTATATCACTAGTCTTATCTATCAGTAATAGTTTAAGACTAGATTTAATTATAATTAGTTTAAAAAGACTAGAAAAAGTGATAAAGTTACTCTAATATAACACAAACTTATTTAGACTTTTATAAAAATAGTTATAATCCTTATAATTATTAATAGTCTTAATAAGATTAATATTTACATTAAGATCATAAGAACTAAGTATAGTAATAATTCTTATTATTATTATTATTACTATTATTATTATTATTATTATTATTATTATTATTATTATTATTATTATTATTATTATTATTATTATTATTATTATTATTATTATTATTATTATTATTATTATTATTATTATTATTATTATTATTATTATTATTATTATTATTATTATTATTATTATTATTAAAAGCTAACCTTTTAAAAACATCTTTAACAATAAGCCTATCAATAAGAATTTAACAAACTAGTTCATAACCTAAAGCCTAAAAATTACTAACATAAACTCTAATAATAAATCTAATCAATTTGCAATACATAATAAATACTTATTGATGTAAAGAAAATATCTAAGCTTTAGTATTCTTCTCTTTTCAACTTCCTTACTACACTTATTAAACTATACTAATACTACGCCTTCCTCACTTCACTCTAGATAAGTCTATAGATATTGAAAATAGTATACTAATATATAAGAAGCTTAGAATATGAGGTTATATTTAATATATTATTCTCATAAAAACTACTATATATTCCCTTCTTTATATTCCATTCTAGTAATAAAATATATACTATATAGTATATATTATACATGTATATAATTAGATATATATATACTTGATTTATGTAAAAAACTAGAATACTGAGAATTATACATTATATAATATAATAACTACAAGCTATTAAAAGATAAAAGACTTTTCTACTATCGCTACTATTAATTGACATATTAGATTAGCATCCTATAATTTAGAGAAATCTGTTGTTTTACTAAAAAGTCTTTAATATTTGTATATAATTCTCTAATTCCTATTTCCTAAAACAAAGAGTATAACCTTTATCAAAATTCTGCTGTTTAATTACTTTTATTCTATACTCAAAATAATATCTAGGCTCTTTATCCTATATACGGGGTTAAATATAAACACTCCTTTATAATAGCACTTATACCAATACTAGCTTACAATTAGTTGAAATAATAATAATATTACTTATTATTATAGATAGATATATACCTAGCTCTGATATTTGACTCTATAGTGATAGAAGACTTTATAGTAATATTTAATATAGAGAACCCTTTATTAAAGCTAAGGCTTAATATATATAGCTAAAAGCTATAATTCAAATTATAGGATTAAAAATCTTTTTATATCTCTTTAATATAAAATAAAATAGAATATCTATAAAGGTCAGGCTATCTATACTGTATTACTCTTCTATATCTTCTATAAGAAAACTAAAACCTCCTTAAAGACTGTATAGCTACTTATGATTTAAGAAGTATACTCTAAATATAATAGTATCTACTTATAATCTTTATAACTAAGGCTATTTATTAATCTATCAGATTAGACTTCAAAAGGATTACCCTAAATTATACCATTAATAAATAGCTTATAGATATTTGAATGATAATTATCTAGCTATCTTATAAATCATTCTATCAAGCCAATCATTTAGGAGACTATGAATATTAACTAGATAATATTTTAATATTAATATACTACTTTAATGTTAGTTATCAGATATATTAGAATATTATAATAACATATTTATAGGAACTTTAAACGCTATTTAACTATACTAGAAATTTCTATATTGATGTAAATATTATTTATATATTAAGTGTTAAACTAGTAGTAAATAACTAGTAGAAGGTTAAAGCGTAATTAATAACTCTTAATTATTAAAGAATAGATCTTTTAGGATAATATCTGGAAATAGTATTAGTATTAATACAAATAGTAATAATGATAGAAAGTTTAGATTTTATAAGAAGTAAGAAACTTTGCAGTATTAATATCTAAATAGGATTTAGTTTTAGAAAGGTTAACTTTATATTATATAGAATACCTAGTTTTATTATAACTAGGCAACTAAGTAGTCTATCTACTAAATATTCTAGTATTATAATCTAATTAGATTAGAATATAAGTAGCAAAAGTCATATAACCTTAACTATTATAATGGATCTTCTGTAATAAATAGTAAATATAGGATCATAAGAGTAATAAAGAATACTCAAGCTTTCATCTACTCAAAGTAGTTTATTAGGATAAATACAAATATCAGCTAAATAACTAGAGTTCTAATATTCCTCTTGAAATATATAAGATAAATAAATCATTTATAGCTTAAAGGAAAGTAGTAAAGACTGTAGAACTATATAGGAAAAATAGAGAAAGTTTTAGTATCTATAGTCTTATAATATTATATATAATTAAGAAGTAAAATCTAGTATATACTATATATAACTAAATATAGCTATATATACTATATAAAGCTCTATTCTAAGTAGTTTAAATAAGGCGAAGTTTATAGAGATAGTACTAGTATCTAAAGTTTAATTAGTATTAATTCTGCTTCTTAAATATATTATTGCTAATATACCCCTTAAGCTTTAAAAGTTCTACTTATAGGCTAGGTATTTTAAATAATACTAATTAAACCTTTTTATATTTTATAAGACGTTTTTTCTATTATTTTATCGCCTATATTAAATTTCTACTCTTATAATAAGAAGAGTCATATTATTTATAAATTATTTCGATATCTCTTATTCATTAGAAAGCATTTTTAGTATTCCTAAACTTTTTATTTAATCTTATTATTATTATAGCTTGAAATCTATAAGTCCTAATGAGTAGTTAAAAGGCTATAAGAATAAGTATGGTATAAAGTCTACGAGGCAGCTATACTAAATTATATAAAGCCTAATTACTCTATTTATATATATATACACACTTTATTCTAATTTGAATAAATTATACTTTTTGAAAGATTACATTCAGACTATATACTATATTATTTATTTATTATCATTATAAGTCTAAAATATTTAATGACCTTCTAAATTACGCTTGATTGTTAAATATAAGGGAAATTCTTTTCTATTTTTATATTAATTCTTTAGTAAACTACCTAAGAATAGCTTACTTAATTACTAATAGCCTTAATATAATAGTCAAGCTATCTAATAGCTCTAACTTTGACCATTAATATATTATACTATAATTCTATATAACTAGTTAAAATACCTAGAAATACCTTAATCTGAATGTTAAATTAGACTTCAATATGTTAAAACCAATTAATCTACTTAACTTTAATAAATAACTTATCTAAGTAAATACTACTTAATAGATACTTCAAAAGATTAAGCTTTCTACTCTTTTAACTAAAAGTCTTTTTGATTAATATATAATACATCTTAAGCTTTAAATACTCTAAGATTTTAATTATAGGAAAATGAAGAAATATTATAATATAATTTGAATATAAGTTAATACTACTATTCACAATAACGTTCTAATATTTACTTAGATAGAAGTATTTAATAACAATAATAGTTCTTTTGAAAATCTTTTAAGAATTCTGAAATATTAATATATTTAAAATAGTTTACTTATATAGTAGTAAGTTAAACTAGAATATAGGAAGATTTTCAATAAAGTAAATTTAAATATCTCTACTTTAATATAATATAATAAGTAGTATACTATTTATTTCTTAATAGTTATATAATAGATTCCTAAAGTCTAGAGAATTCTTATTATTAGAAAGTAACTTCAAATACTTAATTAATATATTCTACCTAATTAGACTATAATTTAATATTAAAACATTATTAAGAAAGAAATTCTAAGCTTATAAATTAATATTCTAATTGAATAGAGAGAAGTCTTCACAGCTTTATCTTATATTAATAGAACTTTAATAAAAGACTATAATAACATATTAGTAATCTTAATTATTCTAATAGGAAAGTTAGATAAAACATCTCAGCTTGAACTAAAGTATCTATATAATTTCAAAAACTATTTATACTTTCTAGAAGACTATAAATATATTAAATATACTATTATAAACTTATATATTAGATTCTTATATATTTAAATAATAATGACTATTCAAAATAGTATTGTAGATAAAATAAATTACTTAGAACTCTGTAATTTCTATTAGAAACTAATAATAAAAAATAGTCAAGTTCTAAAAGATATATTAATAAAGTTAAAGAAGTACTTTTAGATACCCTAAACGTCAAAATAACTCTCTTAAGTAATAAGTCTATAAATAGTAGTTATTACTCTTCTAACTTAATATATATAATTATTAACCTCTTCTTTCTTAAGAAGTTAATTTAAATCTCCTTTTAAATCTTCTCAACTACTTAAAAATTTTACTTATTTTTAATAAGTATAATATTTAATAATTATAAAGTAGGTTATCTTACTAGTTTAAAAGACTTTTCTAAAAAGAGATCTTTTAGATTAAGTAAATGAATAGATATTATTCAATATGAATTAATCTGCGTATAGTTAAATAAGGTAAGTCAGTAATTTAGAATATTTTTGATAGTCTAAATAAGAAGAATTTATTAGACTTAATATTAGATAATATAACTTAGATTAAAAACCTTTATAGTAATATTTCTTAGAAGCTCTACTTCTCAATAAGACTAAAATCTAACATATAAACTTTAATTATACTTTTAGATTTAACTTAATTAACTAATCTATTATTATGAGATAGGTATTTAGAAAGTATGACTTTATGTGCCTTAAGTATAAGCTAGTTTCAAATTATTATATATTCTATTTAAGTAATTTAGATATTATCTTAGAATTTCTAAATATATTATCTTCTCGATCTTACCTAAGGATAGCTCTCCTAGAAGTAGAATCTAATAATATTTATATATAATACTTCTAAGTAGAATACTTTAAATAAAATACTCTTAAAAATTTATTTTTAATAGTTAAGGGGTAAAGGTTATAGGACTAAAGTAATTAAACTACTCTTATTATAAAAACCCTATTCCTAATAGGTTATTTCTAGACAAACCTTAGAGTTATATTTAATTTACCTATTTTATTATATCCTTTAAAATCGATTTAACCTTCTTAAAACTTGTATAAAGGACTCTTAGGTATTTATTATTAAAGATAAGTTTTTAAGTCTTCTCTTTATATTTATATTACTTAATAAAACTTATAATTTATCTTTTAAATATTAAGAATACTTCAAAATTAAATGAAATAATACAGAAGTCTTATAATATATAAGATTGAACAAAATGTTAAAAGGATTTTAATAGTAATTAATAGAAAAACTAATTATTAAATATAAATAATGGAGTAAGAGATTAATCCTAAGTTATCTCCTTCTAATATCAGAAAGCTGATAAGAATAAGTAAGTATATTCGACAAAAGCCTAATTATTTAAAGAATAAACATATCAGAAGTTATAAGACTATAACTTAAATTCTAAATAGAATTAATTTAAATAATAGCTATACTCCTACTTAATATAGTAGTTTAACATCTAGCTAGTTTTTACTGTTATAATAAGAATAGTTTGTTCGAATCCTACAGCGGGCAAATATAACTAGTAGCTATATACCTTCTAACTATATAAACTATATAATAACTACTACTAGCTATTAGCTCTTACTATTAGCTATTAATACCTAGCGACTATTAATAGCTAGTAATAGCTACTACTAGCTAGTTAGTATTAGGATTATATAACTACGACCTTTTAGAGAAATAATTATAATAGATATAGGCCTATATATACCTTCTATATTTATTAGTAATTATATTAACTAATTATATTATTGCTATCTGAAGTTTCCTCTATTTAAAAATAGTTCCTCAACCCCAGTATTATCTACAGAATTTATAAGGCAAGAGCCGACTACTAGGTATAGCTTCTTTTAAAAAGTCCCGAAGAGGGATATGACTTTAAATAGATCAGAAACCTTCAATACAACTATAAATAATAGCTATATTATATAATATATCTCTTAATATTTAGAACAATTCGAAATTACCATATAAAGTTCAAGAAGTCTAGTTTAAATAGTATTTTTATTCATGAGTATTAGAATATATTCTAAATTCTTATTAAGATTGATAATTGTATTAAAGATAGATTTATACTCACAGCTAGTAAGTATACCTATTCGTGAGAAATCATAAGTAAAGTATTATGAAAAAGCTATTTAAAGTTAAATTTAGGAAATATATCAGATATCTGATAGGCTATATTTTAAATATTTATAATTTTCTATAAGATTTAAATTTCTGTTCTTTAAAAGGTTATTATTATTTAAATTATTAAATTTAATAAGATAAGACTTTACTTGGAATAGAATTTATATAATATATTTATAAAGAGAATTATGAGCCTACTAGTTAAATCAGTTAATAAAAAAAGAAGACTTTATTTTTAAAATATTTAGAGATTTTATAATAATAAGAATACTTAATAAAAAAGCCTTTCTTCTACTGATTATCCTATTAGTATTAGAAGTAGCCTAAGATATCAGGTTAAGTCTAAATTTAGTCTTTAAAACCAATAAAAGGAATTAAACTATATTTAAACTAATATTGAAATTATTAAAATTAGTCTAAAGTTCTAGTTAATTTTGAATAGAAGAAGTAATTCCTAATAATAGTTTGAATTTAAGAAGTATACTAATAATAAGAAAATTAGATAATATATATAAAATTAGAAATCTAGCTGCCTAGGAGGGAATGCTTACTTTAAATGGGTATAAAAGTAAATATTTTAAAACTCTTATTTAATTACTTTAGAGAAACCTAAAATATAGTTTTAGATTTTAACTAATCAGAATAAGAAACTTAACTATTTAGACATTAGGCTAATAGTATGAAAATAAATAATAATAATACTTCTAGCTAGAAATTAATATTAATAACTATATAATACTTTTTAAAAAATATAATAATAGTATTTTATATTTTATAAAATATAAATAAAATAGTTTTACTAATATCTATTTATCTAAGTAGTAATAATAACTTAATAAAAATAGTCTTAATCTTTTAAGAATATTTTCTATTATTTAAAATATAGGGAAGAGCCAATAGCTCGCTCTCTACTACGACTATTAGTAGATATATTACCCCCTAAAGTACGACTTCAGCCTTCCCACCCCTACTAACTACTATAACTAGCTTCTAGTTAATCTAAAGATAAACCCCTTATAACTACAACTAGCATACCTACCTTATATTAACTTTTTTAATAATAAATAACTAATAACTCCTTCTATAATAACCTTATACCCTCACATTTTTATTACTATTAATATATAACTTGAATATCTCGAGATATTTAATTACTACCAACTATAAGTATTCTATTCAAATATTTATTATAATTTCAATATCTAGAACTTTAATATCCTTATTTTAAACTAAGTTTTACCTACTCGTAAGATAAAACTTTATACTACTAATTTAAAGGTTCTCTATTATTAATATAAACTAAGTTATAATCTCTATATAAATATAATGATATTTAGCTTACTCTTATTAATGAATAATCTTAATATATTAATTAAATATAACTAATATATAAATAATACTTATATAAATATAGATACTTTTAATATTACTAGATAAGTCTTTAAACCCCTATAATTATATTATTATAGTACTTTAAAATATCTAGTAATTAGTATTATAATAAAGTATTAATATTAAAGTATTATCTAATTAATACTTAGTCTCTAATATAACTAGTTTGATATAATAACTTATAGAATAACTAGATAATCTTCTTTTAAATATTTATAAACTACTTATTAATTATAATATTAAGAATAGTTCTATTAAAACTTAGTCTAATATACTAATAGTTTTAATTATAATATTTATAGCTAGTTATCTCTATACTTATTCTATAATATTCTTTTTATAGATAGCTATATAGAGTTTAAGGAAATTTCAACTCTATTATAAAGATATAGATATAGAAGAATAATAGATTATAAAATACCTAGCTCTTATAAGTATTCTACTTTATTCTATTTTTAAGAGGTTTATAAAAATCCTCAACCTTATAACCTTAATGATTACTTTAACTATATATATTAAGTTTTCGTTTTAATAAGATTCTTCTCCTATAGATTATTACTATAAATCTCTCTATTACTATAAAGTTAAGTATTAGAACTAGAAGTAGAATTATCTATAATAATAAGTAATTTCATTACTATTGTTACTAGTTATAAGCTAGTATTAATACGAATACTATGATTAGGTAAAGTTTATAGTTAGATCTATATATAAAATATAGAACTTAGATACTATTCCGAATATAGAGCAAAAGTAACCAAATTATTTATAACATAATATTAACAAAGAAAGGTCTTTCTACTAAAATATAAATATATATTAATTAACTAATTATATTATTAAGAACTTAGAAAGAAATTAATCACTTACTAGAATTACTATAAAGGTCTTATATTGAAATAATAAGAGCTAAAATTATAAACTTAGAAGAGAAAGATATCTAGTGAGAAACAAATTACTAGAATACTAAGACTAAGCCTTTCTCTTTTAAATTAACTTTTACCTATAAGATAGATATAGATAGTTATTTAAAGTATTATAAAGTGAAGATTTATATATATAGAGATATATAACTAATTAATTTACTATAGATTATATATATAATAATACTAGCTATCTAAATATTTCAAATAGCTATAGTAATTATAATATAATTTGACTTTAAAGTTTTATAATTTGACATTATTAATATATTTCTAAATATTATAAGGAGTTCGAATAGACTTCTAATAATAATCAAACTATGAAATATATTTAGAATTATAGGGAAATATATAGAACTTAAATAAACTTTTTATAGACTTTAAATTATACTCCTTTTTGAATATAAAGCCTTCTATATTATTCTGAAGTCCTAAGGCTTCTTATTGTATCTAGAAGAGTCTTATTTGTGTAAAAATAAGAGTTTAAATATTTATATCTTTTTCTATATAGATAGTATTCTTTTCTTATATTGTAAGGTAGCTAAAGAAATACTGTTTAGATTGTTATAAAGAGAAGATATATCTATAGATTTAAGGAATAAAGTTCTATTTAATATTTCTTAGTGGTTTAAATAGTAAAAGATTAAAAGTATTAGAAGATTTACTTAATGTATAAGATATATATTATTATAATTATAGGATACTTCAGTTTTAAATATAGACTCATTCTTATAATACTACTTCTAGTAGTATCTTTTATTATAGATAACAATTTAGCTATATTTGAAGAAATTTATATATATTGAAATAAGTGTAAATTTAAATCTTTTTATATTAATTATAATACAATTAGAGATCTTATTTATATACTTTCTACTTTTGAAATATTTCATTAAGTCTTCTTAAGTATATTAAGATATTCTAAACTATATAATTTAATGTTTCCATAATATAAGACTCTTAATATTATAGTTTAGAACCTTAAGAGATATTAATAAGATATTTTAAATATTTCTAATTATTAGAAATACGTCTTTTAGAAGTTATAAAGAAACTAAAAAAATAAATTACTGTTATATTATCTCTTTATTAACAAGACTAATCTAATATAAAATTGCTTAATACAATATTATTATAATATTAATAATTAAAATAGACCTTCTCAGTTTTAAATATATTTCAAAAGAACCTATAATACTAAAGAGACTATTTTAAGACGTTAAGTCTGACTTTAGAAATATTTAGAGAATCTATTATAATAGCTACTAAATTATTAGGCTAATTATTCTAAATAATAAATACCTATCTATTAGGCTTTAATATATAGATATTTAATAAATATTATTATATTGAGAATATTTAAAAAGACGATTTAAAGTAGTCTATATATTTATAGATATAATACTAATAGATAGACTAATAAAGAGTTTAATTTGAGTAAGGTTTGAATAATTTAGAATATTCCTCAATTTAATAGATCTATGAGTAATATCCTTAAGACTAATTAAAATATATAAGTAGGCTTTTTAGGATTATTCCTAATTACTTAAATAATGTATATAAATAATTTAAATCTCTAAAGTGTAATTATTTAATAGAATATTTAAGTAATATTTATATAGAAAGTAAGAAGATAGTAGAATTCCTCAAGCTATTTATAAAGAATAAAGTTTTCTAATTAAGCTTTTATCTAATTTAAAAAACCTATTTAAATTTAGAATTCTAAATAAATAGATATAATATAATAATTAGTATATAAAAGTCAACCTGAATAAATAGAAAGAATGAATTATATCTTCTAAAAGAAGAAGTTAATATAAAAGCCTATCTAAGAAATAGGGGGAAACTATTAGAAGTAATTATTAAGATATTAAAACCAAAACTTTAATATCTAAATCTACTAATAACTACCTAAAGTCTAAAGTTCTAATTTCTAAATTGTCTAATAATTCGTTAAGATATAGAATTTTAACTAATAAGAGATTTAGTAAGAATTACTAAAATACTAGGGATATTACTAGTAGTAGAAAATTGGATAGATAGTAATATCTATAATAATCAAGTAATAGTAAGTTATATAATAACTAGAGTCTTAATAGTAAAGTTAGAAATATTTCTATTTTTAAGAAAGGCTAATCTAAATTCTTTCTATTATTCAGACTAAAGTTTAAATTAGAATAATTTTCTTATATTACTAGCTTTTTCATTCTTTAACTATAAAGGTTCAGATTTAGAATTAAGATTTCAGGTTGAATTACTTATCTTATCATTATCTAAGATCAGAATAATACTAAAATACTTCTTAAATATCTTATAGGTTTTATTAGAAATTTGAATATAAGACTCCCTCAAGCTAGTTTTATACTAATAATAGTAGTTAGAAAGTCAATTTTGGTTACTAATTCTAATTATACAAAAGTAACTCCTATAAGATAAAATAAAACTTAAATAATAAATAGTATAGAAAATAATCTAAGTAGGCTAAATATTACTAATTACTTTAATCTTGAAAAGTTAAATATTATATTCTTCTATAGTTTTATTTAAATTACCCTTTTTTGAAAATAGACTTTATTAGAATACTCTTAGAAATAGTAGACTTCTTATTTAATTTAGTTAGTTAATACTTAGTTTTTTCAAGTTAGTGTTGAAGGTTATTTATCTTAGAGGAAACCTCCTAATTTTTGATTTTAATTAGACTTCTTTATAAATTTAGATATAGTCTTAATATACCTCTTCAGATATTTAATAAGTTTTTAATAGTATTCTCTTTATTGTTAATATTATTAATAATAGGTTTAATTTCCTCTTACTTTTCTTTAGTAATTAAAAATTATTAATTAAGTTGTCTTCTTTATTTTAAAAAGAAGGAAATAGGGTAGGGATTAATTTAAAATTTCTATAGGAGTATTTAATTCTGATAGAAATAGCTAGCTTCTTTATTATAATTGTAGTTTTCTTTAAAGAAGTAATTTTAATACTATTAGTTTTAAATATTTCAGAAACTTGAAGTAGAGGCAAAAGTATTAGGTATTCTAATAATTTAGGAAACTTAGCAAAGTTTAACTAAATAAATAACTTAAACTAATTTACTTTAAATTTATATTATTATTAAGATATTAAATCTACTTTAATTAGATAAGTACTTATAATATTAATAATCTAACTTTAAATCTTAAAAGTTAAGTAGTTATAATTAAAATTAGTAAGATTAATAAGAATATTAAGACTAAGAAGTATAGAGAAGTAATAACTTTAAATTGATTTAAATAATATATAATCTAAAAAGAAGTATTAAATAAAACAAGCCTCCTAAAAATAAAGAAGAATATCTTAAGTATTAGAAGTATTATTAATAATAGAATAAAGATACAAAATACTAATTATAACTTCAAATTATAATTTCTAAGTACTTTTTGAATTAGAATTAAGGAGTATCTTTTTAAACTTAGGAATAGAAAAAGAAGAAACTAATATAAAATTACTTGAATACAGTTTTAAATTAAGACATATTAAGAAGTCAATAATAATATTAAATAATTATTATTAATTACTTCAGCCTCAATAGGATTGGATTATAATGAAAGTATTAGTAATAATTAAAAATAAGTATTTATATTAGAAGTTAATATATAGAATCTATTTTATCAATATATATTACTAATAAGTATAAGAGAATAACTATCAAAATTCTTAATATATAAGATAAGAAAGATATTAGTAGATAAGGAAATAATGAATACATTGTTTATAGTATTTAAAAATCAAATACACAATAATTGTAGAAGGAGCTAACTAATTACTCTTATCTAAAATAAAACAAAAGATAGTTAAATATATAATACGTTATAATAGATTTATTATAATAAATTCTTTCTTTTATTTAAACGCTCTAAAGGCTATTTTAAGAGGATTTACCTATTTGTATTTATAATAATATCTTATTTAAAATAGTTTCTAAAAAATAAGGTTATCTCTAGTAGCTCTACTACTAGGGGGGTTTATAGCAATAAATATAATATAAAGTCTGCCAGGCAGCTACACTAAATTATATAAAGCCTAATTATTCTATTTATATATATTTAAGTACTTCATTCTGACTCAAATAGATTATACCTTTTAATAACTTATGTTCAGACTATATACCATATTATTTATTTATTATAAAAGCTTATTAGAGTCTTTAAATATTAGAAGCTTTTCTTAAAACTCTTCTTCTTATTATAATCTTAAATAGTTTAACTAATCTATTATTATTAGATTAAATATAGCACTAAGGTAGCTAAAGCTATAGTAGTAAGTAACTAAGTAGTCAACCTACTTATTTAGACTAATAAGAATAAAGAGATTATTATATAGATTGATCTCTATAGTATATAATATATATTTATATATATATAATAATATAGATATAGATATTGTAAATAAAAGTAACTAGTTATATACTATTTATATAATTAATTAGTTATAATATTTACTAATTATAAATTAATACTCATTAGTAGTATTTTACTATTACTAATATTAATTATTACATTTAACTATAAATTAGTAAGGAATAATTTAAAAAAAGAGATTATAATACTTCTTAAGGAAATCTCCAGAAGCCTATATAGTAATATAGTTATATTAAAGGTCTCTAATCTATTTAAAGTTATATACCTCTCTGGAACCCTTTAAAAGTAGTTACACCTAGTTATTAGCTCTTACCCTATTTACCCTATAGATACTACTAGTTCTAAGGAACTATTTAAATAGAAGAAACCTTAAGTAGTAATAATATAATTGATTAATATAATTACTAACAAATAGGGAAAGTATAAATCTATTTATTGTAATTACTTCTTTAAAAGATTATAATTATATAATATTAATACTAGCTAGCTAGTAATACTTATTACTAGTTATTAATAGTCGCTAGTTATTAATAGCTAATAGTAATCACTAATAACTAGTAGTAATTACTATACTTAGTTTATATAATTAGAAGGTATATACCTATTAGTTATAATTACTTACTATAGGATTCAAATTTACTATTCTTACTATAAAAGAATAAGAACTAGCTAGACGTTAAACTACTATATCAAGTAGGGAGCCTATATAGTAAAGATATTTAACTTAAAGTTATTATAACTATATATTACCTTAAGATATTAATATAACTTCTAGAAGTCTATATAATGAAAATAAGGAAAGAAGGTCAACTTATGACAACTTATTGATTTAATATTAATTATATCCAGTATATAATAAATTGATAATTTAAATCTCTACTAACTTATTTAAGTAAGTATATAATAATTAATATAATAAGATCAATATCGAAAAGAAAGAAAGATCTATAGTTAATTACTATTTCTTATTACTATTTCTTAATATCTCATATATATTTAATAAGTAGAGAGATAATAAGAGATTACTTCAATAATTATAATATTATAATAGATTTTCTCCTAATAATAATAGTTTGAATTTTAAAGGTTATTTAATTCTTAGAATTTAGGTCATAATATTCAAATTAATTTGAAATATGATACTTAACAGGAAAGAGGAATTTCAAAAAAGAAGCTTTATTTTATTTCATAAGAAGGTTTTAAGAAGTAATTTAGAAAGGCTAGTAATATAAAATAAATATAGACATTCCTAATACTTCTTCTAATATATTTTATAAGTAATTATAATAAATATACTATAAGGAGATTAAAACAACTAGTAAGTTTAGAATATTATAATAATGAATATTAAATTTAAAAGTATTATAAATTTATTATCTATTACTCCTATTTCTAAGTATTCTCTAAATATTTACTCATATACTAATAATATAGAGAATTAAATAATATTACTTATTAAAGATATAAGAAGTATAAGATAGATATCTAGATATATAGCTACTTAGTTAAGTATAATTACTATATATCTTAGAAATCTAAGAATAAAGATATTTTTATAGTTAATAGTAATATTTAGAATATAAAGAAGAAAGATAACTATAAGAAATAGTATAAGAGGGGAGTAATATATATCAACTAGATAAAATAGATATTACTACCTATCTGACAAGTATAATAACTCTTATTCTAAAATCTACTTTCTATGAGATACTAAGACAAAGTATTACTTTATATATTAAAAGATATATATAATAATCATTCATAATACTTATTTTTTATTCTTTATTATTTATATCTACTATTAGTAATATATTTATATCGTTGTAATATATAATTATAGTTAAATAGATTAGATTAATTATTATGTAAACTTTAATACTATTCCTAGCTCTAGCTAACTATACCATCTTATATATATTATTAAGTATAACTAGTTTGCCTGAAGACATTGTTAAGAATTTAAATTAGAAGATATATATAAAAGTCTAGTAAAAGGAGACTTCTACCTAGTAGTTTTAATTTATCCAATAAATATATATGTTTCTAAAGCTATAATATTAAGAGGAATATTTATAATCAAGATATAATAATATTCTATTAATTATAAATACTGTCCTAACTAATTATTCTAAATTATATTTTCTTCTTTTGTTTTTATTAATAATCCTAAAAGGATATAGACTAATTAGAATATAGTAATTTATATTCATAAATATAAGTAAGTATTCTAGTCAACTAAGATAAATATACCTATTAATATATATTAGAAAGTTATATTGAAATAATAAGGAGAATAAGTCACACTTTCTATGGAAATATAAATATTAATAATATATATATCTATTATTATATGTAAATATAGAAAGAACAAAACCTCTACTTTGAAAGCTTATAGGATACTTACTAAAAAGGCTTCTAAAATTAAGAAGAAGTATATTTTAATATAATAGAAAGAGAAATAGTATTACTATTTAATAATTACTTTATTAATAAAAGAAAATACTTTCCTATAAATAAAGCGACTATAAAGGAGAGATGAATCGATATATTTCATAAAGATATATTAACCTAATAGATAGAGAGAAATATTAAATTTAATTAAAAGAATTACTACTACTTAAAATAAGAAATTAAAATGAATTTAAAATATATTAAATAACTCCTAAACGTTAGAAAATTTATACCCATTGCAATATAATAACCTTCTATATTATATAGTTTAAAAGTAGAAGTAACTCTAATTTAAATAATACTATTAATATTAACTACTGAGAATATATTAATACTAAGCCTAAAACAGATTGAACTAAACATATAGGTAATTATATTTATATTATAAAGCCTTATTATAAAAGATAAATCCAATTATAAGGAGTAATCATTAGGATCATGGAAACCCCTGAGACTTTATATATATCTCAAGAGAAATCACTAGATATTTCTAAAGGAATCTGTTATTTTTAATTAATCTTATAAGAGAATTAAGATATTATTCAATAATAGATTTTTATCAAGCGATAAATATATAGGTAAAATCTATAATATCTTTAAGTATAAGATATAGATATGTATTACTAAATATATCAGCTATAATATTAGATAGAATTTTATTGAAAGAATAGTTAATAATATATTAGCTAGGTAAATATATATATATATATCATAAGATATTAATTATATTAATTTAAAAGAACTTCTTAGTGACCTAAGTAGCTATTATAATTAGACAATAGCTTATTATAGCTACCATAAAGAATAGAAGAGTATAAGCTTTAAGATATTTACTAAAGATTATAGATATATTAATATAGTTAAGATATTTAAAATAATAATAATTACAATTAGTTTATTCAAGTATATCTATTTACACACTGAAGACTTATAAGAAAGAGTTAATAAAGAAATATATATAATTATATATTAAATATATAATGTAATTAATATCTTCTATAAGATTATTAAGAAGGCAAAACTAATTATTAATATATTATATAAATAAAGGATAGGAACTTTAAGAAGTTAATAATAATAATCTTAATAAAAGAGTAATTATATCATGAATCATAATTCATTTCTAGCCAACTATATATATAATAGCTAAAAATATAATTAGTATTTTAACTATTAGTAATTATGTTAATTTCTATTATAATTAGATAATAGTAATTCCTTCAGACTATCTTATAAGAAACTTTAAAAAAGAAATATATATAAAAAGTATTAGATATATTAAAACTTAATAATAGAATATTAGTTGATAGACTATATTACTAAGAAAAGTAGAATAGTAATATTGTATTTCAAAAAGGTATTTATTATTAATATAGAATTATTAATAGAAATTACTATATATCTTAGTAATATTATACTGATAGAAATAGTTTAGAGATATTATATAATAGTATAAATAAGATAATAAAAAGGACTTTATAATAATTTACTTTATAATTATAAATAGTAAAATCAGAATAATTAAACTTAATAGATTTATAGAAATCTTTTTAGATTATACTTATTATGATTTTATAATATTAATTAAATTAGAGACTTTTTTAATTTTAAAGTTTTCTAAAGTTTTATTTAAAAGTATTCTCTTAGATATAAAAATAGGAAGACTCTTAATAAGAGATATATAATAATTAAAAGCTTTCTAGAAGATTATATTTAATATTTAATTTAATAAGACTACTTTGAAAATAAATATAAGATTGAGAAATAAATAAGGTTTTATAAGTCTTAATATTGTTTAAATCTCTATATGTTTTAGAAATATTAATTTTAATGTTATATAAATAGTTATTTTTTTCTTCTTAGTTTTTCTAATATAAATTAACTTTAGATTTATCTTAATAATTTTAATAATAGAATTGAATAAAAAAGAGTATTTCTATTTATAGAGAGATAAAATAAATATTTATAGTTCTTAGTCTGAATAGATTTCTAGAATAGGACTATTCAATTCCTTATAGAAATAGAAATATAGTAATTTTAGAAGGGATTGAATTATCTTAGTATCTTAGAATTAGATATTATTTTTAACTGAGTAGGCTAAATAGTAATTATTAGTAAGAATAAGGCAATGATACAAAACTACTATGAATATTAAATGAATAATAAGATATTATATTAATTTAAATTTAACCTCAAATAACTATAGATTTAATATAGAGATTATTATTAATAATATATATTTAAATAGTAATAAGCCTATATTATATATAGTCAATATACTAATAGTATTTATAGCTATAAGGCTTATAAAGAATGTTCCATATAGAAGATATATAGTATTTATTAAAGATATATTAGATTAATACATATTAAAGTCTCCTAGGTAAAAGTATTACTAATATAAAATATAACTTTATTACTAAAAACTTCAAAATGAGGCTAATAATATAAATAGTAAAATAAAGATTATATCAACTCAAATTTATAATAATATTAATAAGACTAAATAATATTATACTTTGTTATAGAAAACTTGTAATATGATATATGATAAAGTATTAGAAATATCAAGAAAGAAAATATTCTAAAGTATAATTGAAATAGTAAATAATATTGTAATGAATAAATTATATAGTATATAGTCTAAATATAGGTTATTAAAAAGTATAATCTATTTAAAGTAGAATAAAATATTTAAATATGTATAAATAGAATAATTAGACTTTATATAATCTTAATATAACTATTTAGTAGACTTTATATTATACTTATTCTTCTATACCTCCCTAGTAGTAAAGCTGCGAGAGATGACTTTATATTTTATAAATTGTTATAAATAATATATTACTATAAATGAAAATAGGTATATCTTCCCAACCTAGCCTTTAGAATACTTAAATAAAAGAAATAATTTATTATAGTAAACATATTATAATCTATTATATATTTAACTATCTTCTATTTTATCTTTAGTAGGAATGATGAGTTAGCTTTTTTTAAAACTATCATTTATTTACTTTTTAAATATTTTAAATAATCTTTTTATTAATCTTTACTTCCTAGTTTCTTTCTTTTCCTATATATTAATATTTTTAACAGTTACCTTCTTATACTTATTAGTAGTATATATGGATGAAATAGATTCTATATATTGATTTCGAATATAAATAATAATCTTCAAGTATTATTAATATTCTAATTATAATCTAACTTTACTAAAACTAAAGTAGGTAATAATAACTTATTTAATATTACTATTAGTTTCTTAATATATTTTAATCTAAATACTTTATCTAGTAATCTTATACTAACTTTTACTTTATTTATCCCTAAGCTTAAGGGGATACTTATTAACCTTAATTTGAAAAGTATTTAGAAATTGCTATTTAAAGTTATAATTGATATTTTTCATCCTTATTTTATTGTTAATAATACTTCTTATACTTGAGATATTCTTCTTTATTTCCTTAAGAAATTCATTTGATTTAATACTTCTTTCTAGATTATATATTATTTAATTCAATCTAAAGTTATTATTTCTCTTTCATACTCCTTAGTCTTAATATTCTTATTAACCTTACTAATTCTATTTATAACTATTCTATTTTTAACATTCAAAGTCAGATTACTAATACTATACGTATTTATTTAGTAAAAGTATACTTACTATTTAAATAATGATATAAATTTAAGATAGATTAATTTAAGTTGTTTATTTAGTTATACTTTGCCGAAATCCCTAAGTTACTAGGATACTTAATACTTTTACTTCTATTTAAAATTTCTAAAACACTTCAAACTAGTAGTACTAAAACTACTCTTTTAAAGGAGACTATTATTCTAATAAAAAAGCTAATTATTTCTATTAGAATTAAATATCCCTATGAATATCTTAAAGAAATTCATATCCTATTGTTTCTATCTACAAAAGAAAGAGATAACTTAGTTAGTAATACTTCAATTATTAAAGAAAAGTAAGAAAGAATTGAACCTAATACTAATAATATTAAAAATGGAAGTAATAATATTAATAAACCTGTAAAATATCCTAAAAGCTGTACTAGGATTATGTCTAAAACTATAAAGAAGTCTACTTAAATTAGAAAGCAAGAAACATCTTCTAAAATAAATAACCTTAAGTACTAACTTAAGAATACTAAGTATTAACTAGCTAAATTAAATAAGAAATCTATTATCTCTAAAAATACTCTAATAAAATCTACTCTTTCTAAAAAAAGTAATTTAGATATAATTGTGGAAAAATATAATATTTAACTCCTCAAGATAGAAATAATTAGTAATACTTAACTTATTTAAATTATTCCTTATACTATTTATTACTGAGGTTTTATACTTTTTTATAAATATTATTTTATACTATTAGAATTAGTAACGAAGATTTACCTTTTAATTATTATTATTAATGTAAGATTGAATTCAAAAGATTCTATGTTCTAATTTCTAATAAAATCTATAAGATATTTGAGAAATATCTTACTATTATTCAGATTTCTAATAATTATAAAATAAGTAATTTAGTATAAAGCTTTAGTTTAAAGTCTGACTTTTTATAGTTTAAAAGTAAGGAAATTAGTAAAATGAAGAAGTTATTCTAATTTGAACTTCAGTCTAAATAGTAGAAAGAATTAAAATCAGCTTTCTTTAAGAATAGAAGTATTTCTAAATTTATATTTAGAATTCTCATTTTTATATAACGTATTATTATTTAATTATTATAAGTATTACTATTTACCTAGTTTTCTACTACTAATCTTATTTTAAGTTTTTTAGTTATTCTAACTAAGTTTCCTATTAGTTAAAACTCTATATTTTAAATAGTTACTAGAAGATTTGAAGATTAGAATTCTAAATGTTTAGTAGTTAGTAGTAATTTTAGAAATTAGAATCTTAGTTTTAATATCTTACTAATTAGTTTTAATGATTTCCCTCTATCTCTTGAATGGACTTTAATATTAATTCTTTCTTTTAGAAGATATAATTAATTTTCTATTCTTCTTTAAGTTTTTTTCTATATATTAATTAACATTTCTTACCTCTTTATTTAGAATTCTAAGTTTTTGTAATCTATTTTAAATTAGATATAAGTTTAAATAGAGAGTTCTATTCTTTACAAATAACCTGAAGAGTTCTACCACTTTCTAACTTTCTATATAAATATAATTAAAATATTTTATTGAATAGTTGATCTTTAGGAATCTAAATTACTTATATATAATATTCAAATAGTTAGGAATAATTTTAAACAAAACCCATTTATTTATTTCAATTAGTCTTAAAAATATTATTTATAAATCTATTAAATATAGAAGTATTCTAAATTATTTAAACTTTACTTATATTAAACCTTTTATAGTTCTATCTATTAATGTTATATTTATAAGTATATAGATTATTTTAAGACCCTTTTTTAAATATTCTTAGTATAGTTATATTCATTAAATATCTATATATTAAAGTTTAGTAAATAGATACTTACTATTGGAAACTACTAGCCTAATAGTTTAGTAGTTATTATAATAGATTCTTGAAATATTTCTAAATTTAAGCTTAATATCTTAAAATAATCTCTTTTATACTATAGTTTCTTTTAAAATATATTTAAAACTAAGAATTTCTATTTTAATTATTAATATTATGATAATACTTTATTAAATAGCTTTTTATTAGATTAATTTTCTAAATAAAGAGATAATATAACTATAGCTTATTTTTAAATTTCTTTATACGTTATAAAGAAAGTATTTTTGATAATTAGAAGTATTTGAAATATCTTATTAATACTTTCTAAACTTCTAAATTATAATATGAAGAATCTCACCTTATAGAAATATTAAATTATGTAGTTAATAATATCTTAATATATTTAAAAAGAATCTATAAGATTAATTAAAAATAGAAAGTGTATAAATAGGATATCTAGTTATATTATAGTTGATATATAAAGAGTTAAATTTACTTTTATCTAATATATATAAATCTCTTAAAATGAAATTTAATTACTATTTGTAGTAAGAAATACTACTAGAAGTAGTATTATAGGGATTAGACTATATTTACAATTAAAATATTCTATAATTATAATAATATATATATTATAAACTAAGTAAATCTTCTAATGCTTTCAATCTCGTATTACTTAAACTTTTATAAAGTATCCTTTTAGACTTTATTTCTTAAGTTTATAAATATATTTTATACTTATAATAGTCTTAAGAATATTCTTTTTAGCAACCTTATAATATAAGAAAAGAATATTATTCATATAGAAAGAGATATAGATATTTAAACTCTTATTCTTAAATAGATAGAATTCTTCTAAATATAACAAGAAGCCTAATAACTTGAGAGTAATATAGAAAGCCTTATACTAAAAAAAGATATATCTTACAACTTATAAAATATTTATTTAAACTTAATATATTTTCCTATAACCTAAAATCTATCCATTAGCTTAACTACTATTAGAAGTCTATTGAATTTCCTTACAATATTTAGAAATGCATTAATGATATTAAACTATAAGATTTTAAAACTAAATTCTATTATAATTACTCTAGCTATTTAAAAGATTTAAATAACTAGTATTACTATATATATATAGATTATAATAAATCGAGTAGTTATATATCTCTATATATATATATCCTTACTTTATACTACTTTAAATAACTATCTATATCTATTTTATCAATAAAAACTTACTTAAGAAGAAGAAGTTTAATCTTAATATCCAAATAAACTATTTTTTATTAAGTATCTTTCCCTTTTAGCTTTATGATTCTAGCTCTTACTATTTTAATAAAAGACTTTTATAATAATTCTAATAAGTTACCAATATCTTTCTATATCTTTAGTAGTATAATTAGTTAATTAATATATATTTTAATTTTAGTAGAAACATCTTTCTTCTTTAATACTATATTTCAAATAATAAGGAATACTATTAAAAAGTTAAGACTATCTTTATTAAACTCTTATTACTGATTAGATAAATAAATACTAGCGAAACTATCCTATTTATATTCTATTAAATATAAAACGCTACTATTGTATTCTTTTAAATATATTATATGGTTATTAATATCCATTTCTAATTATAATTATTGTTTATTCGTATATTATTAGCCTATTCTTTATATAGTTAAATTTATCATCTTAATTAGTTAAAATCTAAAGCTATACTTTAATCTTCTATAAGTTAATTAAATAAGAGTTCTAAAATATTTACTTCTATACTTATTTAAAATAAATATCTTCTCTTAATTAGTTAGATTCCTAATTATAAGTATACTATCTAATTCTCTAGCTATTAGTATACTTCCTAAATTCTAACTACTACTAGGGATTACTTGTTCTAATTAGAATTAATTAGAATTCTAGATTAATCCTAATAGTTTAAATACTTATTTAAATATAATTAAACTTTTTTATTAGTTTCTAAATCTAACTCTAGGTTTAACTTAATATCTTAGGTTACTTCTAGTACTAATAGGATAATTAGTAGAAGAAAAACCTTTTTATTAAGTATTCTTACTACTTTAAGATTTCTCAATATTTAAAGAATAAAGTCTTTATTTCTTTAGCAATTAATTTAACTAGAAATTTCATAACTCTTTTATAAGTATTTTATATGAATCTTATTTCAAACAACATCTTACCCTCTCAAATTTAATATTTTAAATAATAAGAATCTTTTAGAAAGTCAAGATCTATATGTTATAGAACTTCTAAGTATTTAGAATATAACTTACTCAATATATAATATATCTCCTAGATTCAACTTGAAATATCTTTTATATAATACCTTATTTATAATATTTCTTAATATTTGTAAGTATACATCTATCCTTAGTAAAATCATAAGTCTTAATAAGGGCTTAGAATATACTCTACTACCTACTGATAAAAGTACTATTTAAATTAAACTTCTTTAATCTTACATAGTAATTTCTAGTTATTTTAAATATTAAGAGATATATTATATAATATAACTACTATTTAAATTAACTCTATTTAAAGTTTAAATAGTAATCCTATAGGTCTTTTCTTTTAATTATTAGTTTTTTTCTAGTATACTTACTCGCCCTGACTAGTTTTTGATATAAAAAAGAAATAGCTTAAAATTAATCCCTTACTTTATTACTTATATTTAGTAACCAGTTTCTCTATTAATCACTATTATAACTCTTTTCATATCTTATGAAAATTTATATATTAAAAAACCTTTCTATTACTTTACCTAACTTCTAAATATATTTTATATTTAAAAGACTGAATTATAGGTTTTATTAAGTAATATGAATATAAAGAAAAAAGCTCAAAGATTCATCTTAAATAAAAAGTATTTAGAAGTTACTTATAAAAGCCTTAAGAAAGTTAAATAAATCCTAGGTAATATAGTAGAATAGGTAAACTAAATATAACTCTAAAATCTATCTCGAGATAACTTATTCAGAATAAGCTTTTATATAATGGGAGTAGTCTAATTACCTTAATCTTATAACTTTTACCCTCTAAATATTAAAAACTAAATACTTAAGAGTATTCTATTTAAAATATCCTATTAAAAAAATACTATATATAAGTACTATTAACTAATACTTCTAGGAGATCTATCTTTAAGTAAAGTTAAGAAAATAGTATATTTAGAAGTTGTATAATAATATCTAAACTACGGAAATAAACTAAAAGATAATTTAAAACAAGTTTATCTTTAAGGAATATAAAGTTATACTTTATAAATAAATATTTTACAATATTAAATCAGTTAATTAGACTAAATTTAAGAGTATAATTGAAGCTTATATATTAGATTTTAGTTTTACTGAAAGGTAGAACTTCTGAAACAATATTAATATAAACCTCTTTCATATAGGTTATATTATTTAATATTAAGTTTGATATATTCTTCCTACTCAGACTATTAAGAATATTCATAATTACTTATTTACTTTATCTAATTATAAAGAAGTCAGCTAAACTATATTAAAAGATATCTATCTTTTTATTTAACTTAAAAGATCTTTTCTTCAAACTCCTATTAAGTGGGTAATATAAATTACGGTTACTTATTAAATATTATATTTATTAAAAGTAAGTAAGGTTTTTAAACAGTTAAAAAAGTTCTAAGGGGGATTTTAGTTAACTTCTTAAGAAAAGAAAGATTAATATTTATATATATTAAATTAGGGGAAAAGCTGAAAGCTCGCTCTCTATTATAACTATTAGTAGACATATCACTTCCTAAAGTATAACTTTAACCCTTCTACCTCCTTACTAACTACTATAGCTAGCCTTTAGTTAATCTAAAGCTAAACCCCTTATAGCTATAGTAATTAATATACCCGCCCTATATCAACCTTTTCATAGATAATGAATAACTAATAACTCCTTTTATAATAACCTTATACCCTTATATCTTTATACCCTTATACTTTTATAATTATATATAATTTAAATATCTTAAGATATTTAATTACTACTAATTATAAGTATTCTATTCAAATATTTATCATAACCTTAATATTTATAACTTTGACGTCTCTACTAAGCCTTACTTATCCTTAAGATAAGACTTTATACTATTAATATGAAAATTTTCTACTATTAATATAAGCTAACTTATAATTTCTATATAAATATAATAGGATTCAGCTTACTCTTATTAGTAAGTAATCTTAATATATCAAATATAACTAATATATAAGTAATACTTATATAGATATAGATATTTCTAGTATAACTAGATAACTTTTAAAACCCTAATAGTTATATTATTATAATACTCTAAAGTATTTAGTAATTAGTATTATAATAAAGTATTAATATTAAGGTATTATCTAATTGATATTTAGTCTCTAATATTATTAGCTTAATATAATAGCTTATAAGATAGCTAGATAGTTTTCTTTTAGATATTTATAGACTACTTATTAATTATAGTATTTAGAATAATTTTATTAAGACTTAATTTAATATACTAATAGTTTTAGTTATAATAGTTATAGCTAGATACTTCTATACTTATTCTATAATACTTCTTTTATAGGTAGGTATATAGATTTTAAAGAGATTTCAGGTTTATTATAAAAATATAGATATAGAAAAGTAATAGATTATAGAATACCTAGCTCTTAACGCTTTATTTTATTCTATCTTTAAGAGGTTTACAAAAATTCTCAATCTTATAACCTTAGTAGTTACTTTTAGCTATATAGATTAAACTCTAATTTTAATAAAATTCTTTCTAATTATTACTACGAAGTCTTCTACTATTATAGGGTTAAATATTAGAACTAAGGGTATAATTATCTATAATAATAGGTAATTTTATTACTATTTTAACTAGTTATAAGCTAGTATTAGTATGAATACTATTATTAGATAAGATTTATAGTTAAATCTATATATAAAGTATAGAGCTTAGATGTTATTCTAAGTATAGAGTAAAAGTAACTAAATATATATTAAATTAGAAGAATAATAGTTATTATTATTAGACTCATTATATAAAGAAGTTATTTTAATTTTTAAAGTATCTAAAAATACTTCTTTAGTTTTATTAGTATATCTCTTAAAAATTAACTATTCTTTCTTTTTATTTCTAGTAGAAAATATAGAACTCTAAATTATTTATCTTATTTATAATACTATTTTAAAAGCCTTTTACTTCATATAGAGAATATTTGGCACCTGGCTAAAACTTACACCCTAACCTACTTTATACTAACTATTATAACTATAGTTACTTTAGATCTTCGAATTATAATAATATTATATCGATAGTATATAATACGATATCTCTAACTTTAGGTTATCTTACCTGATAATACTATCTTGAGCCTTCCTAACTATTAGCTGATGATTATTATGAGTAGATTTTAATATATATACTTTTTAGATACTTGATAAGCTACTTCTAATATATATTTAAAGTATTTAGAATTATTGCTAAATATCCTACTTTTAAGCGCTAGATTCTTTTTTATTCTTTTAATCTTATATGTTTTGGCTATACTCATAACCTTATCTACTAGTAATATTTTAAGGCTAAATTTAACTATAACTATTTTAAAAAGGCTAAAGAAAGTAGTAAAATCGCCTTTATATAATACTAGCTTATTTAGACTTTTATAAAAGTAGCTATAGTCCTTATGGTTATTAATAGCTTTAATAAGATTAATATTCATATTAAGGTTATAAGGGTTAAATATAGTAACAGCGTTCTTATAATTATTGTTATTATTATTAGTAGTAGTATTGTCGTAAGTTTGCCCCTCCTGGATATATAATAATCGCTCTCTTATTAACATACCTATTGAGAGATAGCTATTAATTTCAATATATTAAAGAGAGGGCTAATCTATAGCAGTCTATCGCTCTCTTTTATCTATAAGGCTAGTATTATTAAGGTATATTAGTAGTATTATTAGTAGCTAGCTAGTATAAGTTAATATTATAAGTACTACTATAGTAAGTTTAATATTTTAAGGCTACTACTAGTATATCAAACTATAACCCGCTATAGAGACTATTATGCAGTTTATACTAGTAAGTTTATATATCTAGTTGTTACTTTATTACTTTATATTACTTATTTCTAAGTTAGAACTAGGTTTAAACTAAGTATTATACTTCTAGGCCGCTTTTACTATATTTACCTATAGAAATATATATAGGCTATAGTATATTACTAGGTTTTTTTTATTATAGAGGTTTAATACTAAGTATTATATAAGGCTACCTACTAGGTAGGTGGCTGAATATATAATATATTATAATACTATTTTAAATAGTAATTAGTATCTCACTATATAGAAACTTAATATATAAGCTTAAAATAATATATTTAATATATTTATAGTCCTCTAGAAAGTATAAATAGCTTCTAAGATTACATAGGTATTTCAGTTTAAACTAAGATATTTTCTCTAACTTTCCTATTAGAATAATTAAAACTAGTAGTAGTTTACTACAGCTTTTTATTAAAGTTTTATTAATATAAAATAAGACTAAGAAGACTTCTCTATATTTAGTTGGATTATTAATTTCTAAGTTTAGAATGTTTCTTATAATAATATTTTAATACTCAGTTATAACTTAATTAGGTAAAATATATGGACTAAATACTTAAAGCAACTTTTTAATAGTAAGAATTCCCTAGATTTTAGGCATTTAGTATATAACTACTAAAAGATAAATAATATACTACTTATTATATAGTTACATTAAAGGTCTTTAATTGATTTAAAGTTATATACCTCTCTGGGACCTTTTAAAAGTAGTTGCACTTAGTAGTTAGCTCTTATCTCATTTACCCTATAGATACTACTAATATTGAGGAACTATGTAAATAGAAGAAATTTTAAGTAGTAAATATAGTTGGTGAATATAGTTAGTGAATATAATATCTAATAAATAGGGAAAGTATAGACCTATTTATTGTAATTACTCTTTAAGGATTACAGTTAGTTATATAATACTAATACTAACTAGCTAATAATATCTACTATTAGTTATTGATAGTTACGAGCTATTAGTAAGCTACTAGTAAGAGTTAGTAGTTAGTAGTAGTCATTATACTTAGTTTATATAACTAGTAGGAATACTAGTTATAATTATTCGCTATAGGATTCAAACCTAATACTCTTACTATAAAATAGTAAAAGCTAGCTAGATGTTAAACTACTACGTTAAGCGGGGATATTACTTAATATATTTTATTAAAATAGAGATATTGAATTAGTTTTATCTAGGATTCTCTTATATTTTACTCTAATTTATTATTATATAACTAAATTATTTTAAATATACTACTATTTTAGAACTTTTAAGAAAGCTTAAAAAGAGATATTATTATTATTAAGTAGTTCTATTGAAATAAGTATTAAGAAATTATTATTGATAATTATATTAATTTATATCTAAATTATATTATAATATTTCTTTATCTCTTTATAATTAGATATTCAAATTATATAAAATTTAGGCTTTACTATATAATAGTTAGATATACTTTTAAATAAAAAAGTAAAGAAACTAATATTCTTAGGTATTAAATAAATAATAGTTTCTTAGATAAGATGTTTATTAAGGTTAACTAAATTAATTAGTTTGAAAATATTAGGATCTAATTTAATATTCAGATTGAAATATCTCTAGATATTTCAGCTACTTATATAGAATTATAGTATAATATACTAATAGTTAAAATTAGAACTATTAGATAATTTAACTATTATATGAAGATTACTGATAATGAAATATACTAATTTTAAATAGTTTATTAAAAACCTAATATAATAAATAAAAAAAGATTTCCTTTATATTTCTTACTTAAGAGTAGTTTAAAAAAGTAATTAAATATTCCTAAGCTTATAACTATAATAAATAGATAATATAATATAGAGTTTAAATATAAATTATTAAAAAGTATAATCTATTCAAATTAGGATAAAGCATTTAAATATATATAAATAAAGCAGTTAAGCCTTATATAATCCTAATATAACTACCTAGCAGACTCTATATTATACTTATTCTCATAAATATTAATAGCCTTAATAGCTTTATATTTATATTAAGTTAAATATGGCACCAAGGTAGCTAAAGCTATAGTAATAAGTGACTAAGTAGTTGT
>AMCV02000024.1:1090905-1124688 GCA_000350065.2 Colletotrichum orbiculare MAFF 240422 | reverse complement strand
TATATCTTTTTAAAATAGATGTAGTTACTTTAGTTAGAACTAGTCTTAATAATATAGCTAATTACTTACTAATAAGATCTACTTATAAGTATAAGTTTATATTTATTATTACTTTTCTCTTTTTAGTATTCCCAAGAATAGTTACTAAGGTTTTTACTATTTTCTCTTAAGGGACTAACCTTTTAATTAGTATGGGGATTATGACTTCTATTTCTATATTTATTTATTTCTTTAGATCTCTTTAATATAAAGATTAGTATTAATAGCTTATATTAAAATATAGGACTTTATAATACTTTGCTTTGAAGTAGTTACTAATATTTTATTTAGACTTATCTTACTCTTATAATTTATAGCTTTATACTTAGTCTTACTATATAAGAGGTAAATTCTTATAATTTATAGTATAGTTAATATATATATAGTTTTCTAACTTAGGGTAAACATAGTATTATTTAATTTACTAGTATCATATTACTAACTATTTAATATTAATAGAGTTAATAGTCTTATTTATTTTACTATTTATAAGGATAAGAGTAGTTAGAAAGACTATAAGCTTATATATAAATACTCATATTCCCTATTTCATATTAGTTTATTAGTATAATACTATTAGAATTCCTATAATGTTTCAGCTTCTATTTTAATATTTCTAACCTTTAGGATTAAGATTTTAAATTTCTCTATTTTTCTTTTTAAATTTAAGTATAATTAGTAGAAGTAGATAAAAGCTTCTTTTTTATTCTACTTAAATCTAAATATATTTAGATTCTAATATAATACTAACTATTTAGTATAATATTATATAAAGAACTAATATTTTCTTTATTATATTTCTTTAAGTTTCTATTTATATAACTTCTTTTACATCTTTAGGTTAATATACTATTAGTAAATAAATATAATAAAGTTAGTTTAGATAGAATTATCCTCTAAATTAACCTTATAGTTTCTCTATTCGATTAAGAATTAGAATATTAGTCTTATAAATACCTATTAGATCTATTAGTTAACTATACTACTTAGTTAGATTTAATAGTTATCTCTAATAGCTACAATCCAATCATTAACTTATTTAACTATAAATTCTTCTTTTATTATTCTATAGTTATATAGAAGTAGCTTTTTTTAATCTTTAAGTAGTTTAAATACTACTAATTATTTAACTAGTTATTAGATAAAGGCTATAGTTTACTCCTTATAGGCTTCTTATTACTTCTATATCTACTCTTAATATATTACTATTTAGAATTATATAGTTTTAAGTATTTTATTTATAATATTTACTAGGTCTAATACTAGTAGGGAGAATAATAAGAATAATGATTAGAATTATTTATTAAATCTAAATATTAATTACTAAGAGAATAATAACTATTTAGACCTAGGAGTTATAATAGAAATCAATATCCCCCTTCTTCTTATATTAAAAGGTAAATATTCCCCTCCCTATAATATACTTTATATAGGGTTTTCTAATAAATTCCCTATTTTTAACTTATCTAATATATTATTAGTACAAGTTCGTATTAATACTAAACTTTAAGTTATCTTAAATTATATATAAGAGGTATTTCTCTTTAGAAATATCTTCCCTAGGGATTATTATCTTATTATTATTACTACTTTACCTATTTAACTCTTAGTAATAATATAGTATAATATTAGTAATCCTACTATATATTTCTATTAAGTTCAATATTAATTATGAAAGTGTATTAAGGTTTATATTAAGTCTATACTTATGCAGTAGTTATTCTCCATAGAAATAATTACTATTTAATATTTTTACTTACATTAATTACTTAAAAGGTTAAATAGAAGTAATAGAATTATAAAAATATAACTAAAAGTTTTAATTAGAAAAGGTTTAGATATATAAACAGGATATATATTATAATATCGATTATTATTTAAAGGATCTAAGTTGTAATCTTTTAATTAAAAACTCTTTCTAGTATTTTAGTAGTTATAGCTAGCTAGTTGCTAGGCGTACTATATAGTCCTATTAATATATCCTTATATTAGTAATCATAAAGATATAATATTCTAATTAGAATTTATTCTTATTTTAGAAATAGAAGAAAATAATAAAAATAATAATACTTTTAAATTTTAAAGTAACATTATCTACTTCTCTTCTATTAGATTAAAAGGAATTATATAAAATATATTACCCTCTAAGGTTTATATTATAAATATAAGAATTAATATAAAATATATAATTTCTACTATTCTGAAGTAAATAACTAAATATCTAAAAGTACTAATAATATTAATAGTAATTTATATCAATTTATACTACTTTTATAAATATCTTATCAAACTAGATATTAATAACGAGAAATACTTCATAATTAATCTTATAATACTCTAATAATTATATAAGTAAAATGACAATTTTAAATCTATTAGATTAATAATAAAAATAACTATATGGATAGTATAACTTAGAGGTCTAATAATTAAATCTTAGAAAGATTAAGAAGAATAAATAAGATAGTAATATAAATAGAAGGATAAATTATAAAAACTACTAATAGTAATAAGAAGAAGAAATAAAAGTAAAAAGAAAGTATATAAGATAACAAGAAGAAGGTAAGAGAGAGGAAGAAATGTATATTATAATAAGAGCCTAAAGTACCTAATATGATATTAAATAAGAAGTTTATTTTTATAGAGAAATACTATTTATAGTATTTATATAGTTTTTAATATAACTAAAAGGATTTCTATAACTAGAGGTAATTTTATACTAATTTTATATTTTATACTACTTTTATATTTTCTTTTAGTTATAAAAGGAAATATTACTAATATAAGGTTAAATAAAATATTAAGGTAATTAAAGCTATAGTAATAAGTAACTAAGTAGTCAACCTATTTATTTAGACTAATAAGAGTAGAAGGATTATTGTATAGATTTACTCCTTTAGTATGTAGCATATATATATATATCGTAATATAAATATAGATATTACAAATAGAAACAACTAATTATATACTATTTACACAATTAATCAATTACGATATTCATTAATTATAAACTAATAATTATATTAATCTAAATAATAAAAAGACTAAACTAGTAGGTCTAGAAAGGCTTTATCAAGCTATTAGCTATAAAGTCTCTTAAAGGTATATATTTAATCTTAAAATACCCCTATTAGGTTTCTTATTATGACTAGTAATTATAGATATCTATATACTATAATTATATATATAATTATACTATTTAAGTAGTTATAGAATATATTAGTTATCAGTAATTATACTAGATTTAGATAGTAGGGTAAGGTTTATATATTCTACTTCTACTATATATATTTATTATGAAATCTATTTAGAATATAGTAATAAGATAGTTAGTAAGAATAGCTTCTCAAATAGCTTAAAATAATACTAAGAACTCTACTTGAATTATTAGTACCATAATAATATCTTGTTAATTAGCTTATTTCATTATTAGGTTTCCAAAAAAGAAATATAATTAATATTTAAGAGTTCTTTTAATTATTAATATTATTTATTAAACTAGTATTTATAGTAACTATAAAGTTACTAAATAGATTACTAGGCTTATAATTAAACTTAAGGTAGAAACTTTTTATCTTATTAAAATATTATATTATTTATTTAACTTCTATATAGTAATTATCTAAACGGGTTTAGTTAGAATATAATAATTAGTTTACTATATAAGTAATATTTAGTCTTATTATAATTATAATATAATTAATAAAGCTAATATCTTATTAGTAATACTTAATGTCTATATAAAAGGCTGAATTATATTATAGTAGTAACTCTTTAGGTTTTAGAAAAGTTTTAAAAGATTGGAAATATTATATATATTCTATAAAATACTTAAGAAGTCTTTTAATACATACTACTTATGCAAGCTATAGCTATTATACTATTTAATTTTAAATAGTTTTAATGTTAAGAAATTACCATAAGTCTTTATTTCTCTTAAGGTAATATTTCTATTAAACGTCTATTAATAATATAAGTATTTTAGAAGTATCTTTTAAGAGGAAAGAAAGTATGTAGTTATTAATATAGAAGAAGAAGATAATATATCTATTTAACTAGTAATATTATTTTCTTATAATAGGTTTAAAGTTAAAATACTTAAGACTTACTTCTAAGTAGTATTATTATTAGAGAAAAGACTTTTAAAAGTTATATAGTATCTTATTAAGGTAATAGATCTTACTTAGTATTTAGTAACTTAGTAATATTTCTATATAAATAAGCTTATTAAATGCTATATATATATAAATACTAACTATATTATACTAAAATAGCTACTAGAGTATCTATAGGAGTCTTATAATTATCTTATAGCTAATAGTCTCTATAGAGAACTAGTTAAGCCTTAATTTTCAGGAAGTATTTATACTTATTAAGCTTATAAATATAGACTTAGCAGTATTCTAAAACTTTGAAGTTTCTTATAAAAGTCCTACTAACCTTATTCTAAGAATACAATTTAATATAACTCTTAAGATAAGCCTATTTAATTACTACTATGATTTTAATATATAGATAAATAAATATTATTAAATAAGATATCAATAAAAGTAATAACTTCTATTAGAAAACTCCTAAAATAAGAATTTTAATTTCTCTATATTTTAAATACTCTTTAATATCTAATTTACCTTATAGTTAAAATTTATTATTAGAATTTATAATATTTATATTTTAAAGTCTTTAAAAAAGTTAAATTTCTAAGACTACTTCTAATTAACTATTTATATTACTCTATAGCTATAAATAGGAATATTTCAGAGTGTTTCTAAGAAATAAAAAACTATTAGTTGAAAAAGTAGTTTTAAATAAAGATCTCTTAATTATTCTAATATAATACTTTATATATCCTTTATATTTCACTTTCTCTAAAGGCGCCTAAATTCCTCACCCCTATATAGTCTTATTTATATAAATAAGATTATAGAAAGATATAATAAGTAACTCTAGGGGGATTATTAATATACATTTCATAATTATAAATAATACTTTATAAAGCTTAGAGGTAGTTACTATATAGATATAAAACCTTAAACTACTATAGCTACTTCTTATTTCAATATAAACTACTTTATGAGGCTTTTTACTAAGGCTTAGATAAGTAATTTAAGCTTTTTACTAAGGCTTAAAAAGATAATTAAATTAATCTTAAGTAGCTCTATTATAATTATTTACTCTTATAATTAGTAAGACATTTTATTAGTATTAAACTATTTAAAGTTATTTTATAAAGAGACTAAATCCTTATTAAGAAAAGAGTTTTATTAAAAGAGATATTACAAATTATTATAATTCTATTCTAATGCAAGTTTTATATTTAATATTAGTTATTTAAAATATAGCTAACTAAAACGCCGATAAAATACGCCTTTTAAAGTATGCCAAATAGTTATATTTAAGTTTTATATCTAAAGTAAGAATACAGTATTTATAGCTATAAGTATAGAAAGAAGTAAGCTAAGTCTAGTTTTATAGTATTATCTCTTTGAATAATTTTAGAAAATCTCTAGTATAATATTTACTAGCCTAAAAGGTATATTTATATTTAGTTATAAAGGAATACTACTATTTATAGAATTTCAGACTAGAGCTTATAAGGTAGTTTACTCTTATATTTTATAGTTCTTATATATACTTTAATAATTATTCTAATATATTTAATAATTCTATTTTAGCTTTAAATATATAAAGAAGACAACTTAAGATATATACTTTAAGATGTTAGATTGTATTTCAGGTTCTTGTATTTATAGACCTTGTTATTATACTTGAAAACATTAATATTAATATGTATAATAAAACTCTCAAATACTCTTATTAAAGTAATTCTAATATAATTAAGAAGATAAAAGTTTTAAGAGTAATTAGTAGTTCTATCTATAAATATTCAAAGAATAAAATATAACTACTATAGCCCTAATAATAATAATAGAAATTAAAAGTAATATATTACCTAGGGGTAATATATAAGTTATTTTTATATTCTATATAATAAATCTTATATTTTACTTTACTAATATTATATATCTTATATATCCCCGAAGTAGGCTAATAACTATTATACTTGAAATAGATATTAGTAATATAAATATCTTATATTATTAAAATAAAGCAATTAAGAGGCTTTCTACTAAAGTATCCTAATTATTAATACTCAAGCTATTTATTACCTTTTAAGAATCTTTAAATAATATCTATAGTATACTACTAATAGTAGTAATATCTAAGAAAAGGCTTATATTATACTAACTATATTACTAAAATAGTTAATATCTCATAAAATATATAGTATTTCAAAACTTACTAATTATATTAAATATTAATAGTTATAATTTTAGAGTAAATATCCTTCTATAGTTAACATATATAATTTAGCCTAATATTCTATTAGTTACCTTATTTTCATACCTACTAAAAAGAGATAAGATTTATAGTCAAAGTAATATAGAAAGTAATATTATATAGGTATGATTTTTCCTTTTTACTTTTACTAATTATAATAAACATCTCAGCATTTTTATACCTCTTAATAAATATAAATTCTAAATCATATTAAATATAGTCTCCTATAAAAACCTTTCAATAATTATCAAGTACTCTATATCCTCGAAAATATAAATTAAAATACTTAAACTAAAAATAAAAGAGTCTTAGAGAAAATATTACTAAAGTCCCTCTTTATAATATATTTACTATATAATATTATAATTACCTTAACTCGAAGACTAGCTATATAATTACTATTATCAAAAACTCTAAACTTTTTTGAAAAGATCTAAGATTAAAACTAATAACTATTGAATTCTCTCTTTAGTTAAAATATCCAATACCTAGCTTTTATAAGCTAACTAAAGGTATATATAATAATAATATATTAAAATATAACTTAACCTATACTTCAAAAACTATAGAGGCTTATCTAAGCTTTAAAGATATTTCTTACTATTTTAAGTATTTAAAGTAATAATTAAAACTTCTATTATAACATTAAAAATACTATAGTTAATCTTATTATATAAGAATGCTTTGAAGAAATACTATATTACTTTTATAATAATTAAAGTAATTGTATATAAAAATATAAAGTCTAAATAACTATATATTATAGATAGATAACCTTATATATAGGATTTAATTAATAAGAAGATTAATAAAATTATAAGGTTATAAATCTAAAGTGTTTTAACAATAGAAAGAGAATAATTAATTATTTGAGTCTTATATATAATATCTTATTACTTCTAAAATTAAATGTTTACTATTACTTTTATAATACAATATTGAAATTTAGAATATTAAGATATCTGATAGATATTTAAGTAATAATTTAGAAATATATATTTTTTATAATATTAAAATAGTTATAGAAGTTAGTAGTCTATATGACTATATATTCCTTTATATAATAATATTGATATTAAAGTACCTTATCTATATATTTAAAAATCTAAGTTATTATATAGACTAAGTTTAACTACTTTCATTAGTATTCTCAAATCCTTAAGATATAGAAGTTATAGAAAGCTATATAGGCTTTCAGATTTTTATCTATAAAGTCTATAATATTCTTTATATAAATTCCTTTAGTAATGTTTACTAAGAATCATTCATTCTCCTTATAATCTACTTCTATAAGAATAAAACCCTTTAAAGTATTTAATTTAAGTATTTTAAAAGCTTATTAGGGAGTAGCTAATAGCTTGCTTTCTACTACGACTATTAGTTGATATATTGCTTTTTGAAGTATAACTTTAGCCATCCTACCCCCCTACTAACTATTATAATTAGCCCCTAGTTAATCTAGAGCTAAACCTCTTATAGTTATAATAGCTAGTATGCCTACCTTATATTAACTTTATTAATAATAAAAAACCAATAACCCTTTTTATAATAATATTATACCTTTATATCTTTATAGTTATTAATATATAATTTGAATATCTCAAGATATTTAATTATTACTAACTATAGGCATTCTATTTAAATATTTATTATAATTTTAATATCTATAACCTTAATATCCCTACTAAGTCTTACTTACTCCTAAGATCTCCTAAGATAAGACTTTATACTATTAATATAAGTGTTTTCTACTATTAATATAAGCTAACTTATAATCTCTATATGAATATAATAAGACTTAGCCTATTCGTACTAGTAAGTAATATTAATATATTAATTAAGTATAATTAATATATAAATAATACTTATATAGATATAGATATTTCTAATATAATTAGATAGTTTTTAAAAGTCTTATAATTATATTATTATAATATTCTAAAGTATTTAATAATTAGTTTATAGTAAGGTATTAATACTAAGATATTATTTAATAAATACTTAGTCTTTAATATTATTAGTTTAATATAGTAATTCATAAGATAATTAGACGGTTGTTTTTTCAATATCTATAAACTATTAATTAATTATAATATTTAGAATACCTTTATTAAAACTTAGTCTAATATATTAATAGTTTTAATTATAATAGTTATCATTAGATATTTCTGTATTTATCTTATAGTTATCTTTTTATAAGTAGCTATATAGATTTTGAGGAGATTTTAGTTTTATTATAAAAGTTATAGAAAAGTCATAGATTATAGAATACCTAGTCTTTATAAGTATTTTATTTTAGTCTATTTTTAAGAGGTTTATAAAAGTTCTTAACTTTATAATTTTAATAGTTTTTTTAGTTATATTTCTTAAGCCTTAGTTTTAATAAAACCCTCTCTATATAAATTATTATTGTAAGGTCTTCTATTACTATAAAGTTAAATATTAGAACTAGGAATATAATCATTTATAATAATAAGTAATTTTATTACTATTTTAATTAGTTATAAGCTAGTATTAGTACGAATACTATTATTAGGTAAAATTTATAGTTAAATCTATATATAGAGTAAAGACCTTAGACACTATTCTAAGTATAGAGTAAAAGTCACTAAACTAAAAGCTTATTAATACTACTTGACTTTTAGAAAGTTACTTAAAAAAACTCTTAACGAAATTCTAAAAAGAAATTGTAATAAGTAGTTATTTCAAAATTAAAGTAGTCCTAGAAGTTATAAAACTTAACTTCTATTTGAAAAGTATGATATTAAATAAGCTACTAATTAGTTACCTTAAGAATTAAAAGAAGGGTATTTTTAATAGATACTTTAATATTTAAAATAAATGAAATTATTATAATATCTATTTTTAGCCTAACAGCTTTTTAGTATCATATGACTCTTAATTATTATATATAATTAAGAGGAAAAATACTAGTATGTATTGTATATCACTAAATATAGCTATATATATTATGTAAAGTTTTATTTTAAATAGTCCAAATAAGACGAAACCTATAGAGATAGTACTAATGCCTAAGATTTAATTAGTATAAATTCTATCTCTTAAGTATATTATTTCTAATATATAAAGTCTTATAAAAATATATTATCATTACTTAATAAGACTTATATAACTTCTTAATAAGAAATAATTCTAGCTTTCAGCCTTCTAATTAGCTATTACCAACCCAGCTATAATTAATTACTTACTATTTAGACTAGCCCTTACTAGCTAATAGTGAAATATCAGTTTAATAATTGTTGAACATCAGGCTCTGCTTTACCTCCTCCAGCGCTTGTCCTAGAGTCTATCTAGCACGATAGCATAGTTATTTTAGTCGACTTTTTCTCCTGCCGCGCATACATCCTTTTCTCTCGGCTTATTCGCCCTCAGCTCCTGCCTGTCTTTTAACAAGCGGATAAGCTGGCAGCACAATGTCCTGTCCAGCGTCCAGGTTGCCCGTCTTTCTACTGAAGACGAAGTCGACGCCCACCGACGCATACGAAAGTTTGTTCTCCCACGACACCAATGACTTCATGTTCGAGCCGATGTTCATCCCCGTCATGCAACACATCTTTCAGGAACCAGGCATGAACATTGTGAGAACCGTCCTGCGACAGTGTTCGATCAGCACAGCGCCTGAAGCCACGTATGGCGGTCTGGTCTTCACATCGCAGCGGGCAGTGGAAGCCTTCGCGAAAACAGTAGAAGAGGCCGAAAGTCAGTGATCCTGGGCGATTTTCTTAGTGCAGAGTACCCGTTCGTTGGTGCTGCTCCCACCATTATGGCCACAACAGAGGGCAGCGGCTGATATTCCTTCGTTACAGACTACGATAAGATTTGGACAAGTTTTCAGGATGTGCCAGTCTACAGCGTTGGCCCTGCTACAACCCGCGCTCTCAAAGCTATTCCCTGCAGATCGTCGCTACAGATTTTCGGCGGGCACACGGGCAATGGCTATGCTCTGGCCAAATTCATCCTAGACCACTATGGGCAGTGGTATGAAGACAGACCACTGAAACCGGCTCTTTTATTCTTGGTCGGCGAGCAGAGACGGGATGTAATTCCGAGGACTCTGACCGCCGTTGGCCTTGCGAGCGATCGAAAGATTCCTGTGGATGAGGTCATCGTGTACGGCACAAATGTCATGCAGTCGTTTCCTCAGGATTTCGAATCCGCCCTGCAGGCCACCGAAAATAGGCCAGCAAGGTGGGTTGTTGTCTTTTCCCCGACAGGCTGTGACGGCATGCTCCGCGGGCTGAGTATCCTGAACGAGTACACTGGAAAAGCTGAAATGCAAGTGCCCCTCAAGCGAAAAATATTTATCGCTACCATTGGTCCCACGACGAGGGATTTTCTTGAAAGAACATTTGCTTTTAAAGCCGACGTTTGCGCCGATGAACCCACTCCGGAAGGCCTCATGAATGCCATCGCTGATTTCATGCGTAATATGCCTGGCATGTAATGACAGCCCACTGAAGCTGAGGATTGACATGCCAAACCCCTTAAGGGCTAGTCGCAATAGTGTAGGCGGCGGTATTGTTGGAGAGTTGTACAAACCATTTCGTTAGCCACCTTGACTAATGTAAAGAACCGTTCGGGCCTTAATTCGACATGAAAGGTGGTCTCTCAAAAGGCGTCTTTGACAAATTATTTCAACATGCAACGCAAGCCCCAACTCCATCCTAACACCGTGTCAACGCGGAGGAAAGTGGAAAGTGCCGATGCCCTTCAGAGGAGATATCCAAGTGTTCCACGAGGGCCATGAGCGAGGAAGGGACGAAGCAGAAGGTGGTGGGAATAGCGCCTGGTAGTACAATATTAAACATGACGCTTATGCTGAAGTAGCGACTTACAGGACCAGCACATGTCCTGGTCAGCAGCTTTTGAAAGGCGACGACAAACAGGCCTCAAAGAGGCTGACTTGAACGCCGCGAAAGGTTTCATGGCGCACTCGAAACCAGACTATCATCGTTCGTATGATGTGGACGAAAGTATAGTTGATGACGCAGTGAGAAATCTTGAGAGCCCGTTAGGCTAATGGTTCATCGAAAGTCAGTCTTCTCCTCGCCAAGCTGACGGGCGTCCTGGCTGATGAGAGGACCGCGGGCGTCTTCCATGCCTTTTGAGCAGGACTAGGCGTTACATTGACAAATTCGGAGAAGTTGAAGTCCTGTCCTGGCGTGTTTGGGAAAAGATGGCCGCCCCCCGGCGTCGTCATGTGGGATGATGGAAGAGTCATGTCACGGCCGGGTTTTGCAGGCGGTGTCGACGGCGGCTCCATTCTGTCTTGTGTTGACAGGATAGCCGGCGATGGCGAAGCTGCCAAATACAGTAATAAGTCTGCACCCTCCTGACCAGACTTTGGCTGAGCAGCACTCGCAGACCTGTCCTTGTATCGTCGATTGGGAACCAGGCGGTTGCGCATCGGAGGCGTAGTTGGGGGAGAGGAGCGCAACTTGGCGGACCTGAAGGACTGCGCAGGGTGAGGGTCGTCTTCATCCGAATTGGCGGCGAAGTTGGGCGAAACAACATCTCGAAACGATCGACGGGCGCCTTGGAAGAAAGACACATCAGGGCCTGTCGATGTAGTGAAGTGCTGCTGCCTTCGGGGTTTGATAGGTGAAGAGTGAGCCAGTTGATGACTGTCTTTCCAAGCCGAGTGCGAGTGCATGGGCTTCAAAGGTGTCGGCGAGGACCGATATCGTTTGCTGGGGCTGGATGAGGGATACTCGAAGGAGGCCCTGCATGTTCGTTTCCGAGGACAGGAGCCCCCGTTACTTGACCCTATGCCGTCTGAAAAAAGAGGAGCCTTGAGAGGGGAGCTCATCAATTTCATGGACGGGTGAGGTAGATCAGAGGCGCTGGATGATGAGTCTGACAAGATATCGCCTTCACTTAGACGCTTGCGGCGTAGCTCCTCTTCGTATTTCGGCTCAATTGTGTCTAGTGTCAGATCTTCCCAGCCATGCTTGGTCTTAAACTGCGCAAGAGCCAGTCGGTTTTGAAGCCGTCGGGCAATCTGCAATGAATACTGCTGTTAGAAGAGAGAAGCGCTTGGAAGGAAGCATTTGTAGGTTTACCTTGCTCACTTCAGCCCGCTTCAGAACTTTGTCAGCCACCTCTTCAGGCTGCTGCTTCTCTGGGGAAGCCATGGCTTAAAGCCTTTGACCGCAGGGTAGAGCTATTGAACCCTTGACAGCAGCGGACTGCTTGGGGCAGGTTGACAGACTGCTGACGTCGAATTCGAAGCTGACCTGAATAGTAAGGCGTCGACTGCGATGGCATGAGAATAGACAAAGGGGCGAGGGTTAAGGGGTCACCAATTTGAGGCGAGGGTAGTCGGAAAAAGTCTGCCACGAACAGCAGGGCAGGGTCAACTGTGATGAGGTCGCTTCCAATCTCGAAGACGACTTCGTGGATTCCATCCAGCGCCTCAGGGCACGGCAGCAAAGATGAGTAAAGACGCAACAGCAAAGGCTGGATATGGTGATTGCGGTAGCGATTGCGAGAATGGCGAATGGATTATGGATGGCCAGTCGGGATTAGGGCGAGGTTGGATGTTAGCCAGGGGCCGTTGGAATTCAGCAACCAGGCACCCAGGTGGTTGAGCGCTTAGTCGTTACCTAATTACCTTAATGCATTCCACTGGGAACCGGGCAACCTCAGGGCGACCAAGGGCGCGGTGCAGGTGGATTGAATAGGGTGCTTGCTTATATATAGTATATTAAAGTACAACTAACATGAGTATATATCTAACATAGTATATTTAGAAACTCTTTAGAAGAGAAGCTATATAAAGAAGAGTATACTATAGTATATATTATAGTATAGATTATAATATATATATACTATTTCATAAAAAGTAAATATTAAATACTTTTAAGTAAGTATAATAAGAGAAGTATATATTAGTAAATAAGAAACTCCAATAGATTAAATATAGAGTTTAATATAATATTATATAGAATATAGTAAAATAGTAGGAATATTTAATATATATTTATAACTTTATTATTTACTTCGAACAACATTTAAGTTTCTCTATATATATATAGTTTAGACTGAATATTTTACTTAGCAATAATGTTTATATTAATAATAGTGAATAAATAGTTAAAATAGTAAGTATTATAAGTACTTAGGTCTTTTACTTTACATATAATGTATTTAATATCTAGTTAGAAATTATTATTCAGTCTGTTTTATTCTAATAACTATAAGTATAATTACTTTAAATCTTTAATCTATAAAAAGTTTCTTATTGATTCTTTTAAGAGTAATGTGTATTATATATAATGTTACTATATAAGTATAAAGTGGTTTTCTAATTATTTATACTAATTATTCTTATCTTATATAATATATAATATTATAAAAAGCTTTTGATTTATAATAGGATAATTATTCTTGATGACTATATAGTTCGACTATAGCTTGTACTAAATATCTAATATTTGTAACTAATACAGTAGAGAAAGCATATTATTATATATATAGAAATATATATAACTATTCATACATACTTTATAGTATAGCATTACTCATACTAGCAACCTTTCCTTTTTACTATATGCCTCAATACCTATCTATTAAAATAGAAAACTACCTCTGACAGTTGATGTATTTTTATTCCAATAATATTTAAATATTTACTTCTTTGGTGAAATAGCTATATATCTTAGATTAATAAATATCTTAGAAGTATTTTTTTGAAGTGTCTTTTACAAAGGCATTAGTAATATTATGATTTCTACTAATTCATTATATCTCATAATACTTATAGTATTTATATTATTGTGTTCATATTTTGATGATAGTAATAAAGTATTTTTCATTGGTAATGTTAAGCTTTATAAGGTATTTATAAAGTAAGCATAAGTTTATATATATAATAATAAGAATCTAATCGAGTTTTTAATATAAGAAGTTTCTGAAGTAAAATAGCTATAATGTAAGGAGGGTCTCTACTGTCTATTGTAACAGAACTCTTTGAAACATATATACTTCTGATAACTCTGTTGTTTTTGGTAAAAAGGTAATATATAAAACTGATTTAAAGAGTATGTTAGCTATTGTGATTAGCATTCTCTTAGCTTAGAGTTATTATGGGGTTTTTGTAGAATAAAGAATAAAGATTTTTACTAAATAAGCTATTCATAAAAATATAGAAGTATATCTTAAAAGACTGGAATAGTATAGAATTAAAGCTATAGTAAATATTCTATTTAGTAATTAAATTATTTATTAAGTATAATATTCTTATCATAATAGACCTAAGCCTAAGGCTTCTTTTATTATATAAGTAGTATATATATATAAGCTGTAGACTAATATCTATAGTATTCATCTTATAAATCATAATAGGAGATATATAATTTATATATTATTCTACCCTTCAGATTTCAGAATACTACTTTTCTAATTGAGGTATTGTTTATACTATAAGTCTATAAATATGGTATTCTTTATTTAATATATTTCTCTGGACCTTTCCCTCTATTTTTCTATTACTATAGGATTAAGTTTAAAAAGGTCATTTCATTTATTTATTTTAATTGTTTTAGCCTAAATAGCTAATATCAATTTCAATAATACCTAGAAATAGATTTATGTCTTTTTAATCTCTTATAAATTAGAATAAAGAGGCATTCTTATACTATTTTGAATAGATTGAAGTCAGAAGATATGATATAATATTATCATTTTAATCTATTAAATAGTATTAAAAACCTTAAGAATTATAGATAGAGGCTTTTATGAATACTAAATAGTTATAATAGGCCTATTTATAAACTTATTACTAATAACTAATAAGGAATTATAATTAGACTCTAGTTATAAATTAGTAAAAAAGTAAAAGATTCTAAAAGTAATATAACGAGTACAAAGACTTATTTATGTTTTTATAAAGTAAAGTTAAATTTTTAGGTTCAGCCTAAAATGAGTATTTTTACAGTGTAGTGTGTTACGTGTTCAGCCCCCTACCTAATAGGTAGCCCTACACAACGCCTAGTATAAAATCTCTGTAATAAAAGAAAACCCGGCAACGTACTATAGCCTATACGTGTCTGAGTATTTTTACTTTGTAGTAATATGATTAAAGAATAAGGAAGAATTTCATTTTATTATAATACAAGACTTTAAGAGAGTCTTATAAGACTAATAAGTCTAATGAAACTAATTTACTAGCTTTTGTTAAGGAATAGTGAGATAGTTTAAAGACGAAATAAATTAATAAAGAAATAGGTTATTGATAAATAAGAGAAGAAGATGTATATAGAGAGGAATAATAGGATATATAATTATTATATAATATATTATAATTAAAATAGCTTAGAAATTGAAATATAATAAATATAAGCCTAGTTTTTAAGAACATTAATTCTAAAGATAGAAAAGTAGATTTATAGACTTAACCTTATATAGAAGTATAAGTTAAATATTCTATAACGTCTAAAAGAGGAATATTGCGAAGATATACATAATTCAAAAAGCCGTCTTTTGATATATTTCTAAAGAAGACTCACTTTATAATAATATATCAATATTTAAAGCATACTTAATCATATATAAACTAATAGTAATAGTAACTACTACATAATTAATTAATTAAAAGGGAAAAGCTCTTAGGCCTTCCCAATATGCTATATTAGGATTCTTAATTAATAAATTAACCTTTAAGACAATTTGATTTTATATAGAAATTACTTCTTATAAATTTAAAAACACTTCTTTATCTAAATATAAAGAGGACTAAAATACTAAAATATCTCTTATATGAATTTCTAATACTTTACTTAATTACTTAATAATGAGAAGAACGTTGATAATACTCTTAAAGTTAATTATAATCCAATGAGTAATAATAAAAATAACTCTCTAGTCTAAGGATACCACTAAGTTTATAAAAATCAATATTTCTAACTTCTTAGATACCTATAAAGCTATATTAGCGATTTCTAATAAATTAGAATATAAGATAGTTACTAAAGTCCCTTTTAGTATAATATATATTATAAATATATTATTAAAATTATAATAGCTAATAAGTATATTCAAAAAGATATAAGAGATGATCTCATAAGAGTCTATAGTATTACTAGTCTTATAATCAGTTATGATTTTAATAAGGAGTTTTATATTATAAATTATAATATTAATCTTACTTCAACTTACTTAGTAGGAATAATTAATTATTCAAATGTTATAATGAATTTCTAAAAGAAAGTAAGAATCTATAGGCATATCATTTTACCTAACACTAATTTCATCTCTATTTCCTTATACTGATTTTTACTCTAAATCCTTAAGGCAATTAATAAAGATTTTATTATAAGATTTCTCAGTTAGTTGAAGTATTTCAGATTTCTCTTAAATATTTGCTAGTTTGATAGGCTAAAGATTAGACTTTTGTAAAATAAATAACTACTTGACTTATTTTTATTATATTGATAATCATATTTACTGATTTGACTTTTTAATTAAAGATTATAAAAGTTATCAAAAAGACTTAGACTATTATAGATAACTTTAGTAACGATAATAAGTAGCTTTTATCTTAATTTAAAAACTTAAACTTCAACTAATTAATACTTATTAAAATAAAAGCCGACTTTTTCAAGTTTATAGATAGTTTTAAAAAGCCTAAGGATTAATAATTAAGTTGTGTACTATAGATATAAATAAAACCAATAGTTATCAAGCTTATATTATATATTTATAAGTTTAATATAATATTAACAATAGAGAATAGTAATCTTTCAAGAAAGGTAGTAAGTTTTAGAATTGAAATAGCTTGTAGTACTATAATAAGTTGTAAGATTGATTTATATACAATTAACTTATGATATATTACTCATATAACTTAAATGATTATTAAAACTTCAATCATTGTTAATGTATTTAATATATTACCAAGAAGATTTACTTTTTTAATTATGATAAGTATTACTATTAGTTCAGTATAATATATCTAAGTTTAGAAAAAATAAAAAGTAGTAATATATAGAATAGTTATGTTGATAAGTAACCTAGTTATAAGATAGTTCTACTATTTATTATCAAGAGATCTTAAATTTATCTAATTACAGTATTACTAGTATTCTATAGTCAAATATAATATCTTTATTTTTGATTATTATTTGAAGATATAAATAAGTTTAGATATAAAAATAATTGACTATAATAAGGTTTTAAGACAAATAATAAATCACTTAAGTTTAATTAATAATATTACTTATAGTAAAGACTTTAAGAAAGAAGTAGTTTAGATAAAAAAAGGTAAGCTAAATAGAAGATTTAGTTACTTTTCCTCTAAAGTTAGAATAATATCTAAGCTTTTTACGCTATATATAGATTTAACTATAGATTTTACCTGATAATAGTATTTATACAAATACTAGCTTGCAACTAGTTAAAATAATAATGAAATTACCTATTATTATAAATAATTATACTTCTAGTTCTAATATTTAACCTTATAGTAGCAGAAGACATTATGATAATAATTAGGGAGAGTTATATGAAAATTAAAGCTTAATATATATAGCTAAAATAATTATTCAAGTTATAGGGTTGAGAAAGTTTATAAACTCCTTTAGAATAGAGTAAAGTAAAATATTAAGAGCTAGGTGTTTTATAATCTATTACTCTTCTATATCCTATACTTAGTATAATTTAGTAACTAGAGTAGTAATATACTGTACTTTTATAATAAAATTGAAATATCCTAAAAGTCCATATAGCTATCTATAAAGAAAGTAATATAGAATAAATATAGAAATATCTAGCTATAACTATTATAATTAAAATTATTATTATATTAGATTAAGCCTTAATAAAATTATTTTAAAATTATCTCTATATAATACTAGTTTATTTAGACTTTTATAAAATTCGTTATAGGTTTCATAACTACTTACAATCCTTATAAGACTAGTATTTATAATAAGATTATAGGAGTTAAATATAATAATAAGTAGGAGTTATGGGTATTATTATTATTATTATTATTACTTATATTATTATAGATATCTATTAACTTAAACAAATTAAAGATATTTATCAACTTATATTTTAAGGATAAAGAGAAAAATAGTTATATAGTCTATAGTCCATTACTTACTTTTCGGTATATATTTAGTATTATTAAAGTATAATAGTAGTAGTACTAATAGCTAGCGAATATAACCCAACATTATAAGTACTATTATAAAACGTCTAATAATTTAAAGCTACTACTAGTATATTAAGCTATCACTTACTATAGAGACTATTATATAGCCTATATGAATAATGTTGTATATCTAGTTATCACTCTACTACTTTATATTACTTATATATATACATATCTTCTCAGTCACAGCTAAGTCTAAACCAGTTAGTATATACTAAGTAGAGTATTACGATAATGCAAATACATCTAATATAAATATGAATTGATGTACTTATAATATATTATACATAATAGCTAATATATGTATTTATATTTGTAATATTCAAAATCCTAATACAATATAAATACAAATACATATATTATATCTATATTATCTATAATAGAATACATTAAGTTAAAGATATTAAAAAGGGTTTTAAATAAAATTATTAATAGATTAAATTCAAAAGAGTATAAAACAATTATAGTTTAATAAGTATATGTTATAATAATCGCGAAATAGAATTTCAAAGTATTAATAAAATATTTCTTTTTCAACCTAAATAATTAAAGACATAGATAGAGCTATATATTCTAATATTAAAATGAATACTACGTTTAAAAAACGTAGATTCACTAATCAAATTATTATTTCTGTATTTTTCAAAATATAATATGTTATATATATGACAGTTTTAATTATATAAAATTGTAATATAATATAAATACACATTTTTAGATCTATTATATTACGAATGCAAATATATATATCAGGGGAAAACCTTATCATATTATTAATATATATAATATATTTGTAATAGTAATATGTAATATGTAATGTAATAGATATTTATAGTATATTATGTATTATTTCGTAATGCTCTGCTCCTAAGTCTCTTATATTATATTTACCTATAGAGATATATATATACTATGATTTATTATAAGGTTCATATGTATATCTATAGATAATATTTAATGAAATTATTATGTGGATATTCTGTCTAATTTGTAGATATTAAATACGATTTATTATTTTAACAAAGTATTATGTAGTCTTTGAGAATTGCTTCCTTTCTAATCATACTATTTAAAAGTAAGATTTTAATATCTTAGTTTTAAGTTAGTTATAGAATAATTATACTACTGGCTTAAGAAGTATATTATCTTTTTCGTTTCTATTAATAAATATATATTTAGAAGAGACTAATAGCTTGCTTTCTACAATTACTATTAGTAGACTTATTATTCCCTAAAATATGGTCTTAACTATCTTGTTTTCTTACTAATTATTATAGCTAGCTCTAGGTAATTTGAAGACAAGCTTCTTATTATTATTATAATTAGTATATCCTTCTTATACTTAGTTACTTGTATTCCATACTCGGAATAATATCTAAGCTTTCTATTCTATATATAGACTTAAATATTAATTTTATCTAGTAATAGCATTTATATTAATACTAGTTTATAATTAGTTAGAATAATAATAGAATTATTTATTATAATAGATAGTTATACCTTTAGATTTAAAATACAATTCTAAAATAGTTAAAGACTTTGTAGTAATAATCTATATAGAGAAAATTTTATTCAAGCTAAAGCTTAATATATATAGCTATTATATATAATTAGGAGGTAAAATCTAGTGTGTATTATATATAACTAAATGTAGCTATATACGCCACGTAAAGCTTTATTTCAAATAGTTTAAATAAGGTGAGGCCTATAGAAATAGTACTAATGCCTAAGGTTTAGCTAGTATAAACTCTACCTTTTAAATATATTATTCCTAATATACCCCTCTAGTTTTTAGAATTCTACCTATAGACTAGCCTTTTTAAATAATACTAATTAAATTTTCTATTTATATCTTATAAGAAGCTTTTTTTATTAATTCATTACCCTTATTAAACTTCTACTCTTATAGTAAGAAGAATAGTACTATTTATAAATTATTTAGGTACTTTTTATTAACTAGAAAGTATTTCTAGCGCCTCTGAGCTTTTTATTTAACTTTATTATTATTATAACTTAAGATATATAAATCTTAACTAATTATTAAACGCTTTATTAAAATCTTTAAATACTAAGAGTCTTTTTTAAAATTCTTCTTCTTATTATAAACTCAAGTAGTTTAACTAGTCTATTATATTAATCTAAGTAATAAAAGTACTAAACTAGTAATTCTAGAAAGGTTTCATGAAGCTATTAGTTATAAAATCTCCTAAAAACATATATTTAATCTTAAAACACCTCTATATAGCCTCTTATTATTACTAGTAATTATAGATATCTATATACTATAGCTTTATATATAGTTATACTATTTTAATAATTATAAAATATATAGTTTACTAATTATTATATTAGATTTAAATAGTAAGACGAAACTTATATACCTTATTTCTACTAAATATATTTATCGCAAAATCTATTTAGAATATAATAATAAGGCAGCTAGTAAAAATAGCTTCTTAAGCGGCTTAAGACAATACTAAAAACTCTACTTCAATTATTAAAATAGTAATAATATTTTATTTATTAACTTATTATATTATTAAGCTTTTAAAGAAATATATAGGATATACTTAAAAGCTGTTTTGATTATTACTATTATTTATAAAACTAGTATCTATAATAGCTATAAAACTATTGAATAGATCTCTAGCCTTATAGTTAAACTTAAATTAGGAACTCTTTATCTTACTAAAGTATTATATTATTCATTTAACCTCTATATAATAGTCATCTAAAAACTTTTAATTAAAATATAATAATCAGCTTGCTATATACGTAATATCTAGTCTTATTATAACTATAGTATAATTAATAAAACTAATATCTTATTAATAGTATTCAATCTCTATATAAGAAGCTTAATTATACTATAATCAGAACTTTTTAGTTTTTAGAGGGGTTTTAAAGTATTTGATATACTATATATACTTTATAAGGCGCTTAAGAAGCTGTTTAGTATATATTACTTATAAAAACTATAGCTATCGTATTACTCAATCTTAAATAATCTTAATACTAAGAAAATATTATAAGTCTTTATTTCCCTTAAAGTAATACTTCTTTTAAAAATCTATTAATAATATAAATACTTCAAATATATCTTCTAAAAAGAATAAGAATATATAGTTATTTGGTTACTTTTACTCTATACCTAGAATAGTATTAAAGTTCTATATCTTATATATGGATTTAACTATAAATTTTACCTAATAATAGTATTCATACTAATACTAATTCATAACTAGTTAAAATAGTAATGAAATTACCTATTATTATAGATAATTATACCCCTAGTTCCGATATTTAACCCTATAGTAGTAGAAGACCCTATAGTAACAATTAGGGAGAGCCTTATTGAAATTAGGGCTTAACATATATAGCTAAAAATAACTACTAAGGTTGTAGGGTTAAAAACCTTTATAAACCTCTTAAAGATAGAATAAAATAAAGCGCTAAGAGCTAGGTATTCTATAATCTATCGTTTTTCTATATCCTTTATAATAGAACTGAAATCTCCTTAAAATCTATATAGCTACTTATAAAAAAAGTACTATAGAATAAGTATAGAAATATCTAGTTATAACTATTATAACTAAGGCTATTATTTTGTTAAAATAAGCCTTAATAAAATCATCCTAAATACTATAATTAATAAGTAGCTTATAGATATTTAAAAGAATATTGTCTAATTAACCTATAACTTATTATACTAAGCTAATAATATTAAGGACTAGGTATTAATTAGATAATACCTTAATATTAATATACTACTATAATACTAATTACTAGATATTTTAAAATATTATAATAATATAATTATAGAAGTTTTAAAAGCTATCTAGCTATACTAGAAGTATCTATATCTATATAAGTATTATTTATATATTAGCTATATTTAATTAATATATTAAGATCGTTTACTAATAAGAGCAGGCTAAGTCTTATTATACTTATATAGAAATCGTGAATTAGCTTATATTAATAGTAGAGAACTTTTATATTAGTAATATAAAGTCTTATCTTAGGGGTAGGTAAAGCTTAGTTTATAATAAAGATGTTAAGGTTATAGATATTAAAGTTATGATAAATATTCGAATAGAGTATTTATAATTAGTAGTAATTAAATATCTCGAGATATTTAAATTATATATAGCTATAAAGGTATAAAGGTGTGAAGGTATAAGGTTATTATAGAAGGAGTTATTAGTTGTTTATTATTAAAAAGGTTGATATAAGGTAGGTATACTAGCTACTATAGCTATAAGGGGTTTAGCTTTAGATTAACTAGGGGCTAGCTATAGTAGTTAGCAGGAGGGTAAGAAGGCTAAAGTTATACTTTAGGAGGCAATATATCTACTAATAGTCGCAGTAGAGAGCGAGCTATCAGCCCCTCCCGAATATATAGTTATTAATATAGAACAAGAAAATAATATACCTCTTAAACTAATAATATAGCTTTCTTATAGTAAATTCAAAGCTAAAGCGCTTAAAACCTACTTCTAAATAGTATTATTATAAGAAAGAAGACTTCTATAAGCTATATAGTATTTTATTTAAATAATAGATCTTACCTAATATTTAGTAACCTAGTAGTATCTCAATATAAATAACCTTATTAAATACTATATATATAAAAATATTAGCTATATTATATTAAAATAACTTAAGATTAAAGTAGTTAGTAATTACTATAAAGATTTAGAATAATATACCTATTAAAATAACTATATAAGTCTTATAATTATCTTATAACTACTAATCTCTATAGATAACTAGTTAAGCCTTAATTTTCAAGAAATACCTATATTTATTAAGCTTATAAATATAAACCTAGTAATACTTTAAAACTTTTAAACTTCTTATAAAAACCCTACTAACCTCACTTTAAAAGTATAATTTGATATAACTCTTAAGATAAATCTATTTAGTTATTATTATAATTTCAATATATAGATAAGTAAATACTACTAAGTAAAATATAAGTAATAGTAATAGCTTCTACTATAAAACTCCTAGAGTAAGAACTTCTATTTTCTTATACTTTAAATATTCTTCAATATCTAATTTACTTTATAGCTAAAGTTTATTATTAGAAGTTATAATATCTATATCTTAAAATCTTTAAAAAGATTAAACCCTTAAGACTCCTTCTAGTTAACTACTTATACTACTTTATAGTTATAAGTAAGAATATCTTAAAATATCCCGAAATAACTAAAAAATACTAGTTAAAAAAATAGGTTTAAATAAAGATCTCCTAGTAACTCTAGTATAATACTTTACTCATCCCTTATATTTAACTTTCTCTAAAAATATCTAAATATTTCACCTTTTTATAGTTTTATTTATATAAATAAAATTATAGAAGAATATATTAAGTAATTCTAAAAGGATTATTAATATAAACTTTATAGTTTTAAATAGTACTTTATAAAGTTCTAAAGTAGCTATTATATAGATATAAGATTTCAAACTACTATAACTACTTCTTATTTTAATATGAACCATTTTAGTGAATATTTTACTAAAATTTGAATAAGTAGTTAAACTAATTTTAAGTAGTTCTATTATAATTATTTACTCTTATAATTAGTAAGTAATTTTATTAGAATCAAACTATTTGAAATTATCTAATATAAATACTAAATTCCTATTAAAAAAAAGGTTTTATTAAAAGAAATATTACAAATTATTATAACTTTATTTCAAACTAAGTTTTATACTTAATATTAATTAGTTAAAATATAGCCTATTAAAAAACTAATAAAAACACGCCCCTTAAAATATACTAAATAGTTATATTTAAATTTTATATTTATAATAAGAATAAAATATTTATAGTTATAAGTATAAAAATAAGCTAAGTCTAATTTCATAATATTATCCTTTTAAATAGTTTTATAAACCTTCTAGTATAGTATTTATTAGCTTAAAATATATATTAGTATTTAGTTATAAAGAAATACTACTACTTGTAAGGTTTCAAACTAAAATTTATAAAGTAACTTACTCTTATACCTTATAGCTTTTATATATATCTTAATAACTACTCTAATATACTTAATACTTCTATTTTAACTCTAGGTATATAGAATAGATAGCTTGAAATATATATTTCAAGAAGTTAGATTGTATTTAAGACTCTTATACTTAGGGACCTTATTATCATACTTAAAAACCCTAATATTAATACTATACTAATACTTAAAGAATATAATAAAACTTCTAAATATTTTTATAATAATAGTTCTAGTATAATTAATAAGATAGAAATCTTAGGAGTAATTAATAATTCTATTTATAAATATTAGAATTAAAATATAACTATTATAGCTTTATTAATAGGAATAGAAGTTGAAAGTAATATATTCCCTAGGGGTAGTATATAAGGTATTCTTATATTTTATATAGTAGATCTTTTATTTTACCTTACTAATATTACAAGCTTTACATACCTTCTAAATAAGCTAATACTTATTATATTTTAAATAGCTATTGGTAATATAAACGCCTTATATAGCTAAGATAAAATAGTTAAGAGGTTTTATATTAAGATATCTTAAATATTAATACTGAAGCTATTTATTACTTTTTAAACATCTTTAAATAGTATTTATAATATATTATTAGTAGTAGTAATATCTAAAAGAAGGCTTATACTATACTAATTATACTACTAAAATAATTAATTTCTTATAAGATATATAGTATTTGAAGACTTACTAACTATATTAAATATTAATAACTATAATTTTNATAACTATATTATTAGTAGTAGTAATATCTAAAAGAAGGCTTATACTATACTAATTATACTACTAAAATAATTAATTTCTTATAAGATATATAGTATTTGAAGACTTACTAACTATATTAAATATTAATAACTATAATTTTAAAATAATTATTTTTTTATAGTTAAAATAAGTAGTTTAGCCTAGTATCTTATTAGTAGCCTTATTTTTATAACTATTAAAAAGAGATAAGGTTTATAGCTAGAGTAGTATAGAAAGTGATATTATATAAATATAACTTAACTTCTTTATTTTTACTAATTATGAAAGAAATCTCAGTATTTCTATAGCTTTTAATAAGTATAAGCTTTATATCATACTAAATATAATCTCCTATAAGAACTCCTTAAAAAATTATAAAGCGATCTATATGTTAAAATATATAAATTAAAATATTTAAATTAAAAGTAAAAAAGTCTTAAAAAAATATTACTAAAGTTTCTTTCTATAATATGCTTACTACGTAGCGTTATAGTTATTTTAGCTAAAAGGTTAGCTATATAGTTACTATTACTTAAAAGTCTCAATCCTCCTTTAGAAGTCTAGATTTAAAACTAGTAATTATTTAATCTTCTTTTTAATTGAAGTATTTAGTATTTAGCTTTTATAAGCCAACTAAGAATATATATATCAATAATATACTAAAGTGTAATTTAACGTATACTTTAGAAAGTATAGGAATTTATCTAAACTTTAGAAGTATCTCTTATTATCTTAAGAATTTGAAATAATAGTTAGAGTTTCTACTATAATATTAAAAGTACTATAGCTAATCTTATTATACAAGAAAACCTTAAGGAGATATTAAATTACCTCTATAATAGTTAAAATAATTTTAGTTAGAAATATAAAATCTAAATAATTTTAAATTATAAATATATAGTTTTATATATAGGATTTAATTAGTAAGAAGGCTTATAAAATCATAAGGTTATAAATCTAAAATATTCTAATAATAGAAGAAATATAGTTAATTACTTAAGTTTTATATATAATATCTTATTACTTCTAAAATTATACTTTAATTACTACTCTTATAATTAGATATTTAAATCTAGAAGACTAAAATATCTTATAATATATTAAAATAGTATTTTAGAAATATAAATTATTTATAATATTAAGATAGTTATAGAAACAGTAGTTTATATTACTATATCCTCCTCTATGTAGTAGTACTAATATTAAAATACCTTATTTATATACCTAAAGATCTAAGTTATTATATAGGTTTAATTTAACTACTTATATTAATATTCTTAAGTCTTTAAAATATAGAAACTATAGAAAGTTATATAAACCTTTAGATCTTTTTCTATAAAGTTTATGATATTTCTTATATAAACCTCTTTAGTAATATTTATAAAGAGTTATTAATCTTCTCTATAACTTACCCCTATAAAAATAGAGTTTTTAAGAATATCTAATTTAAATGTTTTAATAATTTATTAGTATTTCTTAGTTTTTAGAAATTTACTTAAAAGTAGCTCTTAAGGAAACTCTAAAAAAAAGCTTTAATAAATAGTCACTTTAAAGTTAAAGTAGTCTTATAAGTTTTAAGTTTTAACTTCTACCTAGAAAGTATTATATTAAGTTAGCTACTAATTAGTTCTCTTAAAGACTAAAAAAGGAGTATTTTTAGTAGATATCTTAATATTAAAAATATATTAAATTATTATAATATATATATTTAGCCTAATAGCTCTTTAGTATTATAAGACTCTTAGTTATTATATATAATTAGGGGGTAAAATCTAGTATATATTATATATAACTAAACGTAGCTATATATATTACGCGAGGCTCTATTTTAAGTAGTTTAAATAGGGCGAGGCCTATAGAGATAGTACTAGCGCCTGAGGTTTAACTAGTACAAACTCTACCTCTCGAGCGCGTTATTCCTAACAATAGCTAAAAGTAACTCCTAAGGCTAGAGAGTTATAAACTTTTTGAATTATTTAAAAAATAAGAATAAAATAGAATATTTGTTTTGAGATATAAAAGTTAGATGATCTATAATCTATTACTTTTACTTTTATAATAAGACTAAAGTCTTTTTGAAATCTATATAGTTACTTATAAAGTAATAATTATAAGATATATATAGAGATATTTAATTATAATTATTATAATTAAGGCTATGAGTATATTAAACTAGGTTTTAATAAAATTATTCTAAAGATTATAATTGATAAAGAGCTTATAGATATTTAAAAGAAAGTTATCTGATTATCTTCTAGATTTGTTTTGAGTTAATAATATTAGGAATAATATATTAATCAAATAATATTTTGATATTAATATTTAATTATCCCTACTTAATATAGTAGTTTAATGTCTTGCTAGCTTTTACTATTTTATAGTAAAAGTAATAAGTTCGAATCCTATAGTGGGTAAGTATAATTAATAGTTATAGACTTTCTAGTTATAAAAACTAAGTATAATAATTACTACTAGCTTTGAGCTTTTACTAATAACTTCTTATAACTAGTAATTATTAATAGTGAGTAATAAGTACTACTAGCTAGTAAGTATTAGTATTATGTAATAACCTATTAGAATCCTTACTAGAGTAACTATAATAAGTAAGCCTATATCTTCGTTACTTACTACTTATTATATTAAGTAATCATATTTACTACCTAACGTTTCCTCTATTTAAATAGTTCTTTAGTACTAATAGTATCTATAAGATTTATAAAGTAAAAGCTAACTATTTAGTATAGCTTCTTTTAAAGAATTCCTGAGAAACATATAACTTTCAATAGATTAGAGACCTTTGATATAATCAATTAGTATTCTAATATAATACCAGTTACTAGATATTTTAGAGTATTATAGTAATATAAGTATAGGAATTTTAATAGCTATCTAGCTATAATCGAAGTCTTTATATCTATACAAGTATTAGTTATACATTAGCTATACTTAATATCTTAAAACTATTTATTAGTAAGAATAAGCTATATCTTATCATACTTATATAGAGATTATAAGTTAACTTGTATTAATAATAGAGAGAGCTTTTATATTAGTGATTTAAAGTTTTATCTTAGGAGTAAGTAGAGTTTAATCTATAATAGGAATATTAGGATAATAGGGATTAAGGTTATAATAAATACTTAAATAAAGTATTTATGGTTAGTAATAATTGAATATCGTAGAATCTTTGAATTATATATAACTATTAAGATGTGAAAACTGAAAAGTACAAAGATATAAAAATATAAGATTATCATAAAAAGAGCCATTAGTTATTTATTCTTTATAAAAGGGGTAATATAGAGTAGCTATCCTAGCTACTATAGTTATAAGAAAGTGAGCCCCGGATTAACTAAAAGCTAGTAATAATAGTTAGTAGCGGGATAGGATAGTTAGAGTTATACTTCAGGAGGCAATATATTTACTAATAGTTATAATAGAAAGCTAGCTATTAGCCCCTCACTTTTTCTTTATATTACTTTATTAATAAGTAATTAATAATTAATCACTTCTTCTATAACAATTTCACACTTTTATATTCTTATATTATAAATACATAGGTTTAGTTACTTTTACGTTTTAGTTAAAATAATATCTAAGATCTTTATTCTAAATATAGACTTAACTATATATTCTACTAAATAACAGTATCTATATCAATACTAAGCTATAATCTATTTAAATTAGACTTATTTTATTCTAAATATTATAATTAATAGATAGCTTATAGATATTAAAAAGACAATTATCTAGGTAATCTATAATTTACTATATGAGAGTAATCTTATTAGAAACTAAGTATTAATTAAATAATATTTCAATATTAATATACTATTATAATCCTAGCTTTTAGACATCTTAGAGTATTATAATAATATAATTATAGAAGTTCTCAAAGCTATTGACTTATATTAAGACTATTTCTATCTATATAAATATTATTTATATACTAGTCATATTTTATATATCAAGACTATTTACTAATAAGAATAAACTAAGTCTCATTATATTCATATAGAAACTATAAGTTAGCTTCTATTGATAGTAGAAAGCCTTTATATTATTAGTACAAAGTCTTATTCTATAGATAAATAAGACTTAGTCTAGAAATTGTTAAACTTATAAGTATTAATATTACAATAAATTATTAAATAGAATAATTATAGTTAGTAGTAATGAAATATTCTTAGATATTTCAACTATATATTAATAGTTATAAGAATATAAAGTACAAAGATATAAGACTATTATAAAAGAAATTATTAGTTATTTATTATTAATAAGGTTAATCTAGAGATAATATACTGACTATTAAGGTTATAAGGAGTTTAGCTTTAGATTAATAAGAAGTTAGTTATAGTAGTTATTAGGGAGTAGGAAGGCTAAAGTTATATTTCAGGAGGTTATATATCTACTAATAGTCGTAGTAGTAAGCAGTATAGTAGCTTCTCTTATTATTAAATAATTTAAATATTTTGAGATATTCAGTTACTACTAACTATAGATATTCTATTCAAATGCTTATTATTATTTCAATATGTCTAATTCTAATATTCTTATTATAGATTAAAGCTTACTTATTCCTAAGGTAAGACTTTATTTCATTCATATTAAAATTCTCTATTATTATTATAAACTAATTTATAATATTAATATAAATATGATAAGACTTAGCCTATTATTATTTGTCAACAATCTTGAAATTTCATTAAGTGTAATTAATATATAAATAATACTTATATAGATATAGCTAAAGCTAATACTACTATATAGCTATTTAACTCTATATATCTATATTTATATACTATTCTAAGATATCTATTACCTAATATTGTAATATCATATTAGTATTAAAATATAGTCTAACTAATATTTATTAGGATTACTTTCATATATAAAGAACTTCTATTTCTATTATTCTAATAGAAGTAGTAAGAAGTTCTATGATACCTTTATATAGTTAAATCGTATAGAAATCGGTCTATAAATATATACTCATTTTACCTTTTTACTTCTAATGAGTCTTAAGTAAATACGGAAAATATATAGAGGTTTATTGTTTTATAAGATATTAGAAGCAATTCAAACTATATATATTATAATTATAACGCCTTATATGTTATAGCTATAGTAATTCGTATACTATAGTTCTACTATAGTATACATTATTTCTTTACTTATATACTATAGTTATAATATATTATATACTATAGCTATAGTAGTTTATGTATTATAGTAAGATATATATAGTATAATCGTAACGTTCTATATACTATAATTAAAGTAACCTATATGCTATAGCTATAGCTAGAACTTTAATAATATAACTAGAACTCCGAAGTAAACTTTATATACAAAAACCTTAAAACCTCTATAAATGATAGTCAGAATTAGTTAATTATACTATCAATCAAATGACTATTTCTCTCTCTATTTAACTATTATTACTACGAGTACTTTGAATAAGTCTATATATTAAGAAAACTACTTTTATTATATTCAATTTCTTCTAGTTTCACAGTTATCTATAGTAATAACTTAACTAATAAATTACCTACCTATCTTTCTGTCTTAATAGGTTATAAGCTTAGAATAATAGGAGATTTGAAAATATCCCTAAAAATCAAACTTTTATATTAAAAGATATTTACTATATTCTAGAATTAAGAGTCAACTAATTATCTTAAAGCAAACCTAAGTCTATGGGAATTACATTAACATTCTAAACAAAACCTATATTACATGATATAGAAAGGAATTCTACTTTAATAGTAAGATTTAAGAAAAGTAATCTGTCTAAATTTAATATTCCTATTTTATGAAAAGATATTATTCTTTCTACTATTATAGTATAGAATATTCAGCTTTTATATTACTATTTAAATTATGTTAATATAAAAGCTATAAATAGTTTGAAAGATAATACTTTAAACCTATCTTACAAAATAAATAAAGTCAATATTCTTTCTATTTATAAAGTTTATATTAAAAGAAGCTTTACTAATAATATTAATAAACATAATAAAGAAGAAAACCAAAGTCTGTAATATTTGGATGATATTAATTTAGATTTCTGCAGACTTATAACTTCTATAATAAATAATATATTAAATAGATTTATTCTATTTATCAACAAATTCACTAGGTTGACTTAGGGACTTTTATTAAAAACTAAGTTAGTTAAAGAAGTTTTGAAAATCTTTCTCAAATTCAAAGAATTAGTAAATGATAGTAATAAAAAGAGAGAAATAAAAGAATTTAATACTAATAGAAGTTATAAATTTGCTAATAAAAGAACAATAAAAATAATTTTATTCTAATATTATTTATAATATTAGATTTCTTTTTTTTTATAAACCTAATAGTTTAATAGAAAAGGTAATGAGAACTCTAATTCATAACATTAGAGTTCTAATTTATTACTTAAACTTACCTTATTATTTATAAAAGAATATTTCAATAGCTTATATATATATATATATATAGAANCTAATAGCTTATATATATATATATATATAGAATAAACCTCCTTATAATTCTATAAAGTTCAAATCTCCCTATAAATTAAGGAATAAAATGAAGCCTCATATTCATAATATTAAAATCTAGGATAACGTCTATTATTATAAAAATAAAGATTCTAATACTAAAAGATTAGATATAATAATTTATAAAGAACCTATTATAACTTATAGAAATAATATGCAAAAAAATTTAAAGTTTTCACAAAAAGAGAGCTATGTAGTCTAGAGATATAAAGATCCTAGAAAATATCTTTTATACTTTAGAAAAAGAATTATAGTTATCTATTAATTTTAAAAGGAATTCTCATAATTATAAGTCTAGTTATTACAGAATAGCTTATAGGGATTATAAAAGTATATATAGCTATATAATCGGCTTTTCTATTACTATAAAAGCCTATGAATAGTAGTTATATATAGGGGCCTTCTTTCCTCACATATCTATATTTATTAAATACAACTACCTTTTAGCTACTTATAGTTTGAAAATAACTTACCTAGCCTAAAAGAATACTACTATCCTACTTATTACTACTTATTTTAGAGTAAATAGTTATATAACTAATACGTCTATTTAAGTAATAAGGCTATAGCTAAAATAACCTATTAAATAATAAGGCTACTATTAGAGCATTTCCAAATAATACATATTACATTACAAATACACATCACATTACATATTACATATCACAAACACAACTACATTACATATATCTGTAATATATTAGGGTTTTTACCTAATATATTTATTTGTATTTGTAATGTAATAGTTTGAAACCTTTGTATTTAGATTACATTATAAATATATATAGTTATATTTATAATACTTGTAATATATTACATTTCTAGTAGTATAGGAAATAGTTATATTAAGCTATTTACTTAGTATATCTAGTTTATTTGATATAGAAGTATACTTTTAATATTAAGATGTAAAGGGATTTATATTTCTTAGATTATTTAGATTAAACCTATTAACATATAATAATACTCTGAGATTACATTTATATATTCTAATGTAATACTACTCCTCCAACTACAATAAATTAATATTAATTAGAATTTACTTTATTTATAATAGTAATAATATTACTAATATTAAAAGCTTTAACTTAGTATAATATATTATCAATAATATGAATATATTATATGTATTTGTATTTGTAATATATTAGAACTTTTAATATTACAAATATAAATATATATAATAGCTATCATATATAATATATTATAAGAACATATATTTGTATTTGTAGTATATGTATTTGTATTATCGTAATACTCTAGCTACTATAGCTATTTACAATAAGTTATAAAGCTACAGCTAAATTATATTACTTTTACTAAAAGTACTATAAGATAAATATTATTCTATTATCGAAAGAAGTAGTACTTACTATATATATTTTATTTATAAAAGCTCTTTCTATTAGTTCAGAGAAATAGGAACCTCTAGCTTAATAACCTCTTTTGTAAATGTCTTCTTATTGAATATATTATCTTTATCTAATTACTAATTATACTAATTAGATAAGCCAGATTAGTATATAGACTTTAGCTCAAAGGTGGGGTGGTAATAATAATATTATTTGTTACCTATAGTAATTACTACAGTAGTTAACACTGGAACTACTACTATAGCATTTACTATAGTAATTAACCCCATAGTAACTACTATAGTAATTAATATTATGAATACTACCTATTATATATAATACCTTTACTAATTATACTACTTCTAATAATAATAATAATAGTAATTATACTTCTATACAATCTATAGTATCTATACAAAGTAGTAGAAGTTATACTTCCATATAAGGTAAAAGTAATATTAATACTAGTAGTACTAATACCTACACTCTATAGAGTTAGCTTTATTATTATAATAATAATAATAATGACTATAATAATAATAATAATA